>JAOEHX010055948.1:0-36340 GCA_025448015.1 Bolborhynchus lineola
GGGGCGGGGAGGAAGTTGGAGCTTCATCTGTGATACGGATACTTGTAACATTATCATAATGGTGAGAAAGGGGAGAAGGAGGTTTTAATAGGGTGAGCTGACCTCAAACTCATTGGGAGAGGCTTATTTCTGACGGAAAGCTGAATGCATTTTTTCTTTTTATCATGTTCTGTAGTGGAAAGAAAAGGTATTTGTATGGAAGTTATGTGGTGTTGTTTTAGAAAGTATCTGGTCAAATAGTGAAGGAAGGCAAAACCTGACTTAGAATTAGTTTTACGCAACAGTTCCTGACCTGCCAAAATAATACACATTGCTGTTACACCCATGTATGCTGAGACAGGTTATCTCCTTAGAGTGGGCTATTTGTTGGTGGTGTTTTAGGTGCAAAAAGCATACACAGAATATGTATATGCGTGGCAGGGGAACAAGATGATCTTTAAGGTCTCTTCCAACCCAAACTGTTCTATGACTCTATGCTGCACTGCACTTTACAGCCTTTTATTAGGAGTCTTCCAGTGTACCAGATAGCCACTGCTGGAATCCAGTGAAGGCAGTGGACTGTAAGCTGTAGGCTCCCTCTGGTGGCTATATAGTTTAAAGCTTACCTGCTGCGCTTGTCTGTTCTGGACAGTTTTGAGGGTCTTAAGTGCATAATGTATTGTTGTGCGCAGTTAAAATAGATAAAAATTATTGTAGTTTTTAAAATTAATACAGGAATATGATGTGTTGTGCATTTCCAGGGTGCCAGAGGTCTCCTGTAATCAGACTTCAGAGAAGTAGAAAAGTTAAAGTTAGAGGTCTCTTTTCTAGTTATTGTAAGCATAAGGGGATATTTCCTGTAAAATTTTACTTTTCTTCTTTTAATGGTGCTGTGATTTGCTGTTGATGTCCCTGAAAGTACCCTTAAGTATTACAGAACACTGAAAATAGATATGATCTCTATATGACAAACTGAAATATTCTTTGTTAGTGCAAAATTAGCTCAAGATGAGGTAGCCATGATTCGCTGCTCTTGCTCTAGGAGTGTGGATATAAATTACCCCAGACTTTCAAAATGTTTTGCTTTGTCACACCCGAAGGATTCCTTCTAATGTGACTGTAATTAGTGAGGTTTTCTGAGACTGCAGAGCTGTGAGCTGCAAGGTCAGTGCTGCTGAAAGGGCAGCATCACTCCACTCCTTTTCTCACTGTAGTTGCAGTGGCTCTGGCACTTGTCTGACTTCTTGAAGATTAAAGTAACAAAAGAGTGTTCATTCCACTTGTCATCTTTCCCCTCCCCACCCCTCCTAGAGACTTCAGAGTATTCCCCTGTTATTGCACTGCAGGAGAGGCTGTAGATTAAATGTACTTTAAATGGTAATTGGCTCTGAGGAAAGCAGCATGTCACCAGCTGCTATGTCCTATATAGTGCTAGCACAGCCTTCTGTGCTGGCTTCTGGTGAGCCAGGCTGGGGAACTGATCCAGAAGAAAATAACCTGCCTTTGGTGGCATGCTTTTCAGTGATCACTTCCCCAGTCTTGTTCTCTGTGCATTTGCACCAATGCTTGCCCATACAATGGGGAAAAAGTGGGGACTACTTTTTTTGTTTGATCTGATTTATTTGTGATAGCGCTGACTGAAGTGCATGTGAAAGTGTTGCTGTGTAGGTCATTCCTGCGTTTTTGATAACCTGCTCCAACTGCTCTCCTGGCATTCAGTACAGCTGCTGGCTCTGTTGTAGTGAATGTAGTTAGAGTCCACACAGAACTAATGTCCTTCAGGCTGCAGAAAGCAAGCAGAGGTTGGGAACAGTTCCTGCTGATGGCTGGCTGCATGCAGAAGAACTGAGGTTTTATCTCGGAAGTGTCACATGCCCAGATTTGGTGAGGCTGCCCAGATTTGGTGAGGCTGCTTCTTCCCAAGTTTACATTTGCTTAAAAAGTTACTAAGTTTGAGTTTCTGCATTGGATTGGAGTTCACTGAACCTCAGTGTCCTGGAGGGACTCAGGTGCTGCCATGGAGCTTACTTCTGTCTCAGTTGTTCAGCAGTGCGTAATGCCCCAAATATCTAAAAGCTTTTCTGTGCATGCATCTGCCTGCAACCTGCTGACAGCCCTTGAGACTCTGCTTCTGGCATGCAAAGACAGACTTGAGCTGAAAGCAAGCTGCTGTCTGTGTGCATGCACAACCTAACACAAGCTGCTGCCTACCCACAGGGATGTACAGGCAAACACTGTGATGTTGCCCACAGAGCGGGTAAGAGCTGTCCTGGGGAGTTCTGCCCCCAGACTAACTGTAGAGCAGAGCAGATTTGTGAGGGGACAGAGCATTTATTCTGGGTCTGTTTGCAGCCACTTTCCTGTGCTACTTATTTTGTTCCCCTCACAGGCATTCATCATATCTACACAGGAAAGGTTCTAAGAGTCAGAAGTTTGCTGTACAAAGAGGACCACAGCTGCTCAATAGGACCTTCTTGATCCAGGGATCAGCAGCCTGCTTTCCCTTGCTTCATTTACTCAGATTATTGACTTTTAATCTGTCGGTGTTACGTGCTTATATTTAAATCTTCTGTCATCTTGTGTTTTATCATGGATGAGAGAATTAAATCAGATTTGATATGTTTTATTTACAAAACTCTTGATCTTTTTGCTGAGGTCTTCGTGGTTTTTATTCCCAAAGCAGTGGGTATAAATCAAACCAGGACTGGAATTTGGAGTTTGGAGTTCAGTGGAAGTTCAGTAACCTGCAGTCTCACCTTGGTCTGGTTCTGCAGCTTGTATGCAATGAGTCTGTGTTTGCATGTTCCTTTCTCAAAGGCACAACAGTTTGGCTTATGCTGCCTCGTGGTATCAGTCCATTGTAAGAATATTTTGTGCTATATTCTTGCTCAGATAAATCCCAAATAGCAGGAATCACAGGATATTAGCAGCAAAAGTGGAGAGCAATGTGGAGTCATGAGCAGCTGATGTTTTCTGCAGGGTTTTTAGCTTGGGCAGCAGAGGGAATATTGGGGTTGCCAAATGAAGCGAGGCTGTAGCGCAGGCAGTTAGCTCTCGTTTGAGCTCCAGAGGCAATATCCCACCTCACAGTGATCCATGTTGCTGCATAGTTTCATGCTTCACCTGTGGTTGAATTTCAGGTAGAAACCACCATGGAGCTGGCTTTTAGCAGTAGTGGAGCAGCAGGTGTTACCTGAGCAGCCAAGGTGCTCATAATGCGAGGGGATGGGTATATAAAAGGATGGGCATAAGCACCTGGGGAACCACTGTAGCCATTCCTAAATGGGCTGACCTGTATTCAGCCAGATTCCTTGCTGTCTTTAGGATGTCAACTTTCATGTTAAACACTAGAGGGTAGCATGTTACTGCCAATACTTTATTTTGGAACATACGCGTAGTCATTTGCTGTCATTTATGTAGTCAAGACTTAAATTTTTTTTTTAATCCCTTGAATTTATTCTACAGTTCAATATTTCAAAACAAATGTAGAACTACAGAAAAAATAGTGCTTTATTTCCACAACTCTGTGAGTGTATAGCAGAATTTAGTGGTGTGCAGTGAGATTTTTGGTTTGAGTACAAAAAAACTTGTATTGAATTTAGATCTCCAGAAGTGTTATTAGGAGCACAATACTTAGAATTATTCACTCTCTGCCTTATATCTCAATATTGACACTTACGTGCATGATACAAGTACAAAGTGGTAATAAGAGGCCATGACCCATGACTGAGAGAGAGCAGGTGATTTTACTGAGATACTGGGTTTTGATGTTCAACAATTTTTTAAGTTCATGACATTGCTCATACATTTACAATTGGGATCAGGTTTTAGTGCTTAAATAACTTTTCTTTTTTTCTTTTTCCTTTTTTCTTTCAGGCACCACCTTCCATGGTCAATAATGAGCAACGCCAACATGCTGAGCACATATTCTTATCATTTAGAAAATCAAAATCACCATTTGCTGTTTGCAAACACATTTTGGGTAAGTTTTCATCATGAAGTTGAGCATGTACCTGTTTTTATAACTGGAATTTTGCTGCTGTTCTGTGGCTGGGAACATGAGCATCAGTTTTGGTTTTGATGAGGGGTGCTTTTGACAGAAGGTGAAGCCTGTTGCTGCCCTTTCTGGTTTTGTTTCTGGCAGCTTTAAAGCTGTAAGGTGTGTAGCTAAGTTCCTAAACTGATTTCATAAATTCATGTTTCCTCTGTGACTTGATTATTGTAATACTGTCTAAACTGTGGAATTTACAAGACTACCTGTAGTGTGATTGCTTGGCTTGAAGCTTCCTGTTAAATCAACCAATGATGCTATTTTACACACCAAATTTTGCACTGGTGCTGAAATTTTCCATGGTGGCAATTTATTTCAGGTGAATGTTTTAGTAAGTTGCTGTTACCAGCCAGCTGCTGTGTTTAAAAAGACCAAAACAACAAAAACCAAACAAAAAAAAATGAGGAAAGTTTGTCACCTGGTAGAAGCAATAGGGTATTGATTGGAAGTTCTGTGGAACTATACCTGTGGAGGAGGGAGAGAGATAGGTAGGTATCATCTTTTACCAGAAATTTCTTGATGTTTAATGGAAATGCTGTGTGATTGTGTTACCAGACTTGAAATAAATGTTTTTGTAGGTACGATAGAGACTTGTTAGAGTTTGGCAGCTAAATAATCTGGAAATTGCAGGAGCAGTAAGCATCTAAGAGTCTTAATCAGTACCACTATATATGAGTGTTGGGGGTGGGGAAGCAAAGGAGAAGTTTCAGTAAAAGCTGGCAAGAAAAGCCTGGAAATTTTGGCAAAGAAGACACACCAAAAAGACAAAATGCAACTTCCCACCCCCCCAAAAAAAAACCCCACCAGAATGAACACAGAAATATTAGAATTATGTTTAAAGTGTGATTATTTTTGTACTTAATTCACTCTAATTTTTTTTAATAGTTATTTCTAAATTTACTGGATTAGAGATATACAATTCATGAATATTAGGACATCAGTATTGCAGGCCTACTACTGTGTTGTTAAATTACACTGTGATATATAGAGCAGGGTGTGGATCATTTCCTACACCCACTTCCCAACCAAATTTTTTTCTACAAATTAGTTTCTTCTGGTTTTAATATATTGTAGCATTTCTTCATTTGGTCTTGAAGTCTGGAATCATACTTTTTGCTTTATGGGTCAGCAAAATCAATGCTTTTTATTTCCACATTAATTTTTGGAGATTTTTAGGTGGGCAAAGAGCATACTGAGTTTTTTACTTTGTTTGCAGACCATTTTGATCTGTCATAAGTGATATGTCACTAATCAGAAATAATGAAAGTTCATTACATCACCACATCATCATCTCAAAAGAGGGAATTAAGTGTAGCATTAATAATGAGTGCTATATTGCAGGCAGATTTATTTCTGAAATGTGACTGGTTGGAGGAATCCAGTTTCTAACACCTTTTGGATGTCTAGAAATATTGCATCCTTAAACTGTTCATATGCTACCACCATTGAGAAAACAGTATGCTTCTGCATGGGACAAGATTTTCCTGGCAGTGCAGGCAGTTGTGACACTAAGACCTGGAACTGAGAGACTGTTCCCAAAACTCTGTGCTTCTTGAGTGTCTATACAATCTGGACAGAAAGAACAGCTAGTTAAGACTTGGGAGTTGAGAAGGGAGAGGCAGAGATTATGAAATTAGGAACCAAGGAAGGGAAACAAGCTGCTCATGCTGAAGAATAAAAGAGTTGAAGTGTGCTGATGGGCTGTGTAAGGATGGGAAGGAATCAGATGGCTTTATAAAGAAAAAATAAAATAGGTAGAGGCAGATAACAAGGATGTTGATGGTGTTAGTGGAGAGAAGAGTGTATGAGCAATATAGGGGGAGCAGTGGTGAGGATGAGCATAAGGAAAAGGGTAACAGCCACAACCATGCAGTTTCTTTAAAAACCTGGACTTGAACCCAGTAAGCATGAGGCTCTACATTCTTTTGTTGTAAGTTTGTAGCTGTTAAATGTACTGGCAAAACTTGTCCTGCCTTTCTTTAGTAACTTCATGTAGAGGATAATGGCATGCTGACTAATTATAAGCTTATACTGGGTGCTGGAGGCCTGCGCTGTTAATGATTACAGTTGGTAATGATTGGTTCTTGATGTGAAGGAGAAATTTCATCCTCTTCTTTTTTAATAGCATTCTTCTTTTGTGTCAGCTTTGTCTAGTTTGAAAAGCCAGAGGTTAACAAATGCTGGAATTAAAATTCCTTCGCAGAATAATTTGGCTCAGTTCGTATGTGTTGGGCATATGCATTAATCTTAATTAAGTGGTTACTTAGTTTTCCAAATTAATCTGAGTAGATTTTAAAATGATTTATTTTGATTTAAGCATGTTTACCTGTGTAGGGTTTAGATTTGGAGCCTGATCAAGTTACTTCAAAACATTTTAGCAAATTTGCTGCTATTTTGGGCATAGAACTTTAATATAAAGGAAATGTATATTACAAACCTGTGTGTATATAATTGGGGAAAGAAAATTTGGTTTGTAGTCATTTAAAACCCATCATCTCATGACTCAGGTTTTCTGAAACAAGCCCAGTTTTAGCACTGGCACATTGCCTATCATACCTGAAACTCCACTTCTTGTTCAGGAATTTTGTTTCGCTATTCATATTTTATGCTTTTGGCGTCTGGTAGGTGCATCCTTTCTGAATATTCTTTTTAAGTTTTCTACAGTGTTACCTTCTTACATAACATTTTTTTAATTTTCTTTAGTGCATCTATATACAAATTAATCAGATATTCAGATAAGAAAGGCTAATGATTCCTACACTGTGGTTGGGACTTATATTTTCATTGCCTCAAGATAAATATGGGAGCTTGAGCATGATCTAGTAAACTTTAAGTGCACCAGTCTGTGAAACTTTTGCTGTAATCATAAAACACAAATGTTTTCTTTGGGTGTAAGTGCTTCTCATTATCATTTGTAAAATACATGTAATTTTATGCACTGCTGGTTCCAAAGGGAAGCATGCAAATGATAGAGGTGTCTTCAGTTCTGGCACACGTGTCAAAATAATTCTATTTTAATGTGTCAGGACTAAATCCATCATAATTTTTATTTTGTTCCACAGTTGGTTTAGTATTCTTATTCCTGATCTTTGGCCTAGTCTCCCTGTGCAGCCAACTTTTCTTTCCAAGTCACTGATTCATAATGTTGGACCATTTGATAATTTGGTTGATTATTTTTCCCCCCTTTTGAGTTGTAAATTACTTGTTTCTCTTAGCAACGAAAGTCCATTTAATAATAAAGAACAGTAAATGCCGTTAATTTTTTGCAGGAAATACATACCAGCTAAATACATGGGATACCCAAGTTGCCTTTGTTTTTCTCTACAGAAACTAGTAAAGTGGACTATGTCCTTTTTCAAGCAGCTACAGCGATAATGGAAGCAGTTGTAAGAGAATGGATTCTCTTGGAAAAGACTAGCATTGAGTCACTGCGAACATTCCTTCTAACGTATGTCTTACAAAGGCCTAAGTAAGTATGGAAAATATACCTCTGAACATATAGGATTTTCTTAAAGTCTGATTTTTCCCAAGGTGGTCTTTGGTTTCCCAGGGTAGTGGTGGAAGACCATTTCAACAATAATTTATCTTCCATTCTTAACGCTTGGTTGACTTCTATAGGAATATCAGCTTTCACTTACCAATTCATGCAAAATGTTTGAAAAAGAGCTGTGTTGAAAATGTTATTGAGCACTTATATTCAGAATTATTTGCAAATATATTTTTGCAATGTGTTTACAGCCTTCAAAAATATGTTCGGGAGCAGATTCTATTAGCAGTAGCGGTGATAGTGAAACGGGGATCATTAGACAAATCAATCGACTGCAAAAGCATTTTCCATGAAGTCAGCCAATTGATCAGCAGTGGGAACCCCACTGTGGTAAGTATTTTGGTTTGGGCTTTTTTTCCAAAATTTAAGCAGTCCCTATCAGCAGCATAAGTTATGTACTTAGTGACGGTAAAGTCTTGTACACTTCTCTTACCTAAAAATTAAAGTTAGTAGTGAAGTTGATAGCTATTCAAGCAATCATTTACCAGGTTGGAGATTTTTGAAAAAGAATGTTTTGGTACTAGGGGTAGTATGTGTAGCTTTTTGGTACACAATTACACTGTATTTTTTTAGGGAATAGGTTTCTTTGAACAGCTGCTTTAAGTGCCACTGGATTTTTGTGGTTTCTCTGGGTTTCTTTAATAAATCAGCCCGTGTGATGTAGAATGGATTTTCCATTAGCTAACAGCTTTTCACACACTCTGTTCCCTTTCCTTCTGTGTAGTACTGCACCCTCCTGTAGCTCAGCTGTTGGAACAGACTATGAGCAAGAGGCATGAGCCTCTGCTGTTCTCTGGGTGACGGGTAGGTGGAGGGAAAGGGGCATGAGGAGCTAAAATGTGGAATGGAAATACAAAACTTACTCTTGATTTAATGTCATACTTCTAGGGCTAAGTGTTAACTTCCATACTGAGCTCAAAGTGGAAACAAGGTGTCCAATATCTATCTATGCATTTAGTGAAATTCCATTTGCTATGCCAGGAGATAAGTTTAGAATAGGTCATAATAGAGGCATGTAACTAGAGATTAAAGAGAGGTGATTTTTCTCCTACCAAACAAAAATCGAAGTGTGTGTAGATTCCGTGCTGAAACTTTAACTGAAACTTTTCTCAAACAAAATAAATAGAGTGAACCAGCCCATCACACTGTTGAGCGTTTAGAGCAGCAGTTGTACAAGATGTGAGTGGCAAATGTTTAACTCTGAAAATTCCATCAAAGTGTACCACCAGTAATGCAGCTCATGTCATGGTCCTAAAAATAGTGTGTCACCTCTTGAGCACAAGTGATACCCCTCTGTGGTACGAAATTAAAGTTACACTTGTAAACTTTAATTTCACAGTTGTTTAGCTTAAAGTGAGCATTTTAGCCTTTTGATTGTGTGTATGTCTGATAGAAATGGGTATCTGTTTAGAACAGTGCTGAGTTCATGTTTTTTTTTCCAGGAAATACAGCTTGGTTGTTAAAATACAGTTTACAGCTAAGGTTTTCAATTTTTATGCATGCCAGTTTATATGATCTTTCCATGGAGGTACAAAAGTGGAGTAGATACAAACCTGGATGTTGACTGAGAAGTCCTCTTTGAACTAACTCTTGCATAGCCCAACTTCACCAGTTGTATTCTCTCCATGCAGTAATACACAGATGCACTACACTGAACAGCATACATCAAGTTAAGATTGCCTGCTATAAGTGTATCATCCCAGTCTTACTGCAGAAGCGGGCACATTGCAGAGGAGCTCTGGCTGGGCAAAAGGGTAGTTATTTCACTCTCCCAAGTTCTACTCCCTGCCACCATACAGAGACAAGTTAGACTCAGTTTTTAATTTCCTTTTATCCACTTCATTTCTTCACAAGTATTAATTTCTTCATAGTTTTTTCAAAGTATTTGTGCTCAAGCTTGAAGGATGGCATTGAAAATGTCTTTGAGTATATAAAGATGTTTTCTACTCTGGTACACTAATATGTCTCTGTAGCAAAAAATGATGTGTTGCTGCTGAAACATTTTTTCTGTAAGCACAGAACACATTTGTTAGTCTTTGACAGGCAGATTATAAACACGTACTCCGATGTATGTGTGAGGTTTTAAATTATTAAATAGTTATTATTAATAAAAATGTTCTTGTAAGCTTCTAAGACTTTACTGCAACAGAAACCGGTACTTGCACAGCTTCATGTGACACAGGTCTTGGCGTAAGCAGTAATAAGTAGCAATAAAATTGTGTGTTAGCAGTGTCTGCCGCAACTGAGTGCTGACGGGTTCAGGGCATGCCTTTTATATAAATATATAACAACTTTGAAAAGTTGTATAAAATAAGTAGTACAATGAAATATCCACTTACCTATTCAAATATGAGTGGGTGTGTTTTGTATTCCTGTCCCTGTGGTGTTCAGTTGTGCCCATTAGGCTAGATGGAACCGTGGTGTTGTGGCTGCCTTCCTGCTGTGTGAAGTCTCAGCTAAGGGTGCTTCAGGGTATGGTATGAAGCTAAGGGAGTGGTACTGCTTTCAAGATCCAAGATGCACCATCAGGACAGTGCCATGTACATGTCACAGGTGTTTCTGCACTTCACTGGAGGCATGTTTGCATTAGTTATTTATAGAAACAGGCCTCCATCCAAGTCAGGGAGGAGGCTAGGGTATGGGTGTTGGGAAAGATGAGCAGATGTTTTCCAGCCCTCTGTGCCTTCCTGACTCCTTCCAGTTTCTTAACATGTCTTCCCTGTGATGTGATGTGCACTCTTCCCTCCAGCCTTGTACACCCAAATTTCAGAAGTCTGTCATACCTGTGACTCCTGATTCTTTGTCAAGTCTGTTGATTGCTTTCTGTATCCTTCCCAGGATTCTGCTCTATGTTCTCTCTGACCTACTGCCTACCCATTTGTGTCCTGCTACCTGAGGAATCAGCAGCTGAGAAGTAACACACAGAGTCAGCAGCAGTTCACTTCATATTTTAAAATATTTAAAGCTGTCAAACATGGCTCTTAGCTGTTGATAATGACTTTCTACAGGAATTTATAATTGAGAGAAAGTCCTTTTTAAAAAAGCAAAGTAGTCTCTCACCAGCTTCCCACTTGCTTTCTGCTCTCTGCTGTCTCTGAAGCTTTCTGGCCCTTATCTTATAAGAATAAAATAGGTACTTAATCTTTTCCATTCTCTGCAACCCTCCACCCAGTTCTGTCAGATATCTGTACTAGTTTTGTGTGTGTTAGGCACTCCTGCTCCGTGAAATCTTCAGGACTTTTCAGTAACATCTTGTTACGGTCAAGTCAGGAAGGCTGACGTAATGATAGCAGAGAATGTAGGTGGCCCTTTTGCATGTGTCCTTTTGCAGGATTTGATGTGCTTAATACCTTAACTTCTCAAGTATTAGTTTAGAATATCTTTAGAAATGGATGTACTTTGAGGATGGAACTTGAAGGTATGTTGAATATTGCTGTGGCAAACTCACATGGGAGCAAGGCTGATGGATGAACTATTGAGAATGAAAAAAAACCAGGAGATGGGGGGAGGGAACAAACCCAAAACAAAAAAAAACAAACCAAAACAAAAAGGAGATTGGAAGGAAGAGGATGAGAGGAATAGTGGTGAGAAAAAAGTGGGCAGGAGATGAAAAAGATGGCTTTAGTATCAAAGAGTGTCTTAATAGTGGAACGCAGTGTATATGTTAAGGGAATAACAGGGTAGTAAGGAGAGGTAATACTGCAGGGATGAGAAGGATGTGTGGTTAGAGCCAGGGTTTGAACTGAGGGTGTTGGATCCTGCTTCCCCTTCTCTGCCATATGGAGCTTTATAGATCTCATAGGTGAAACCCTTGTCTAAGAAGGGAAAGCAAACTATAGGGAGTCTGGCTGTGTGGTCATTTATAAATGAGTTTAGGTGGTAATCCTCTGGGAGGACAAGGATTAGCTTTGTAGTTCCTGGTTTTGTTTTTCCTGGCTCCTACTATAACATCAATACAAGCCATCCTGCTGCTCATGAAGGAGAGTCTGATCTCCTTCCAATAGCAGTTTTAGGATCTCTTTAAAAAATCTTCATCTCTGGGGGACAGAGCTTCTGGCAGTAGACACAGTATCATAGGTGAATCTTAAAATGCCAAATACATATTTTCTGTCACCAATTTAAAAATTTTGGAGTATTTTGTAGGCCAACTTCTTCTCAACTATAAATGCCTTTAATTTCTTGGTATTTTCTTTTTCATTAGTATATTTTGCATTTGCATAGCTGATTTAATTTGTCTGTCACACATGCCAGAAGAATAAGAATTCTGGCCACTAAAGTGATTGATTTCCATGAGGAGGAACTCAACAACCATCAGATGTATTTCGTTTGAAACTGGGCCAGGATATGGGTCACACCTCTCTTTCTTCTGGATTATGGGTAGGCAAATGCAGAGGGGTCCAGTTGTAGACCTGACACAGGACTGGGAAGTAACAGAAGCTGTGTTTTTTAAGGTCTATAATGCATATAATAAAATGTATTCTGGTATAAAGCTCCATACCTGAAGCCTAATGTAAGGCTTGTCAGGAATTTCTGGAGTTGCTCTGAGATCCTAGAAGTTCCGTCTCTCTTAAAATCTGTAAATCTGTTGTTCTACTCCTCAGGTTTTGTGGTTGAGCTAGAGTGGGGATTCAGATGCATCTGGTTTCCTAAAACTGCTGAGGAATGTGCTGTGGATAGATTTTCTTTAACAGTAGGAAATGTTAATAAGCAGAACTCTAGGCATTGATCTTCACTGAAATGTCAGTAATAATGACTGTATAGATAACTACTTACAGCTATTTTGCATTTATTGATATTTTTATTCTTTAATAGGAATTTTAATTCGTATGCCTGTTTAGCCATTGCTGTCTCCTTCGGTGGGGTAGGATTTGGAGAGGCTGTCATGACTTTCACATTTTGACAAAATGTGTTATTTTTCTCCCTGTACCCTCAGCTGTATCTTCTGGTCCAATAAAAATATTACCTGGTCCTATGAACCTTAATGCCTTTGAGACAAGTTGAGTATAAAAACCAGATGGTAAACCAGGATATTTAAGATGTTTCTTTCATGCTGACAAGTACTCTATAAAGGCCCAAGTTAGGGTGTTAATAAGTTAGTGTGTTAAAGATTGGTTTGGAAATTTTTGGGATCTAGAAACTGCTCAAAATATGAGGTAAAACTCTCTAATAGATGTGTAAGAGGACTTGTTACATAAGTAATTTTTAGTAGTTTTATTAACTGGGGTGCCTTTTAAAGTTTTCTGATCTTTCTTTTGAAAGAGAGCCTGCCTTACTGGAGACGTAGTACAACAAAATTACAGCTTAATATTCGAAACTGATAGCTCCCAGTATTATCACTAACAGTAGAGCACAGTTTCAAAGTCCAGCTTGGGAAGTGAGGAGACATGGTGCAGAAGCGAGATGTGTGACCCCTGTTTTATGTGAAGCATCCAAGACCCTCCGTTTCCTCAGTTCTGCCATCTTGTGCGCATGTGCACATGTTGAGGCCCCCACCTGTAAACCTCAAGAGACTCACAGGGAAGGAAGAAATAATGCCTTTTCCATGTGTTGCACCTTTCTTTTATTACTGTGGTGACACAGAAATAAGCAGGCTTGAGGGAAAAGCCTCTTAAAGTAGTGTATTGACCTTAGCTGCTCCATCTTTAGCACCTCTTTGTCTCAGGGGTACTGCCCTTCTGAATATATATGTTCAACAGTAAACCAGATATACGTGGACCCTACTTAAAAACAGCCTTCTCCCTTCTAATCCCCCTTTTTTCTTTTATTTTTTTTTCCTTCTTCTTTAAGCAAATCTGCTGTGGAGCACAGCCATGTAGCAGCTCATTTGGCATATATGACAGGCAGAAGTGGGCAAGAAGGATTAGGAATGAGTACTGGGAAAAGGGAGAGAGAGGGAACACCTGCTACCATAGAGCGTTTGTCAGAATGATGAATACTGAAAGATGGGCAACACTGATGGTGAGCTGCATTGCTAGTCTTACTATTAATTATTTTGAATTTAATTGGAAGTCTTGGATTGCAACTACTGTAGGAAAGCAGATTCAACTGGTGCATATCAGACAAGAACCTGGAAGATATGTTACCCCTAGATAAATGGTTTTCAGACCTTCACTTTTTTTTTCGTCCTCCTGATTTCTGCTTCACAACCTCACCTGTCCCCAGAGAAACAAGGAAAACCATGTTTTACACCCTGTGCTGCAGCAAACTCTGCCTAGACCTCTTTCCGTTATTAGTAGAGACTGCTACTTCCCTTCTCTCTTTGGCCAGAGCCTGCATGTTTCACATGCCACAAGATCACCTTCCTGTGGCCTCCACTGAGTCACTGAGGAATTGATTTATTTTTTATTTTTTTTTTCTGTCTCAGCTCAACCTTGAGGGTTTTCCTGTCTTGGTTTGCCTGGTTGCCCCCAAGGAAGGGAAGCAAGGGTCTCACCTGTTGTGCTGTTGTAGGCTTGGTGTGTTAACCTGGTGCCGGTCATCTGTCTTTGCGCTGTGGCAGAGGGAGAATGGGAAGAAAGGGGTGCACTGTCTAGCCAGTTCTTTTAACTGCTGACAGCACACAACTGCAGCTGTGGGTCCTATTCCTATCATCCTGTCCCTGCCCTATAGGTTTTTTCCACCAGTTGGCTCATTTGGGAAGGATCAAACAGATAAAATCCCATGGGTTCTTCCTGGTCCTTATATTTCTTCAGGATATATTCAGGTTTTCTTTGGCTGGAAACTACTGCTTCAGCTCCTGGGTTTCTCTGTGTGCATAATGGTATTTCTTTTGGCCCTGTGGCCATCCTGTTAACCTTTCCATTTGGAGTTGCTGCTTACATTCTGGGGATTTAGATACTCTGAAAATATTAGCAAATACAGCTGTGCTTATTTAAGGAAAATAGGGAAGAAGTATATTACTACCTTTATAAATGAAGCCTTGCTTTAGACAATTTATTTTGTAAATTTGCTTTTGATACATTCTCATTACAGAGTTTCATCACCTAAGAGCAGCACAGCAAAGTCTGCCTCTGGTAGATTTACTCTTTGATTCTTTCTGTTCTTGTGGAACTTAAAATCAGCTTGTTTAGGGATAGCATTAAATGCTTCTTGTGGCTTCCCTTTTGTTTCAGTTATAGAGTTTACATTATATGAATGGAGACAAAAAGTCCTCTAAATGAATATTCTAATGTAACAGAGTAGATGTTATAATTTGCTCAGTTCAGGTGAGACTCTTTTAAATATACTTCCTCATTTTTCTGCAGATAGAAAAGACACTTGCAGAAGGTGGGAGTGTGTTGCATGATAATTTAGGCTTTGTAGTAAAATGAATGATTTAATCAAACCTAGCTGTATCTCTGCTCTGACTTTCAGAACAAAGGAAACATTTTCACTGCAGTAGTTCGTTCTGCTTTGCCTGTTGTCTTTTCTGCCTCAGAGCTGGTGTACCACATGTCCATTTTTTCCTAAGCTGTATTTGAACTCTTCTTCCTTTCAGATGCTTTGTAACCTAACTACCCACAAATGAAACTGTTCACTTATTCCATGGGCAGTCCAGGCACAAGTGTGAAATCCCTTCAAACATTATGGCTTTAACTTTTGTTATAGGGTGCATTCCATTTGGGGGAATAAGCTACGTTTGGTTGCATCTGAATTTTATTAATGATACATAAATGTTTTTTACTGTTAAAATGGTACATGGTCTTTCTGTAGTGCCTCTGTTTTACTAAAGTAATTCAAAAAGAAAACCACTAAAGCGATGTTACTACTGGGTGTCTGATTGCCAAGTTAATCTCTTATCACAAGTCCCATTGATCTTCTGTTTGAGCAGCTGAGAGTCTGTTTTATGTATAGCAATCTTTCATAAAGTTTATTCCTGGTAATAAAGCTAACTGGAGTGAGTGCCAAGCTATTCTCAGAGGCAGCCCGCTCTCAACAAGAGAAGTATTTTATTTTGTTAGATGGGGTTATTGTTTGGGTATGTACTTGTGGCAGAACTAGTGAAATTGCTAGCGAGTGAGTCAAACTAGGTTCAGAGGTGTACTCTTACTGGTATGGAGTTAATGGCATTACTGTGCAATAGACATTCAGATCTGACTTTTAATATGATGCCCAGAGTCATGTGCATTTTCTACTTACTACCGTATGATATTACTAAATTGGATTCTCAATCTCTTCTATGGTGTTGCAAAAACCTTAAAAAAAACCAAACAAAAACCTCAAAACCCCAAAAAACTTAGACTCTAAAACTTTACATGTATTAAGTGCATTTAATTTTATTATGTGTAAGGAAGTAATTTTATTTCATGTAGCACAACTGTATTGGTTTATCTGAAATTATGTTGTGTTTCAGATTTTGGAAATCTTCCCAATAGCTTGCATTTGTGTTGAGGTACTTCGTGTCTTCATACCAAACAAACATGTGCATTAAAAAAATGTATTTCAAAATATTAGTAGTCAAACTTAAGTAAAATTACTTTTCATAATGTAAAATTTTCCTTTTAGTGAAGTTTACTCTAGCTTTAACCAGAGTTTCTGAAGTATCAGTTTGTATTTGGAAGAGTTCAGTAGGTTTTACGGCAGTTTGAGGAAGCAGTGGTGGCTTTGCTTGCAGCTCTCTTCAAATGCTTGACATTGCAGTGACAGGGTGCAGGTCTTGATGTGTTCCTCTGCTCTTGTTTGTATGTTCAACTCCTGGGGGTTGGCACCTATCTTCTAGGAAATAAATCTCAAGCAATCTCCTCTCAGCCTGTTGCAGTAAATTTTAAGTTACTGGCCAATATCTAATCTTTGATCTTCTCTTGCTCTGGTGACCTGGATATACAGGGGTACTTACAATTCCATGTGGATTCAAGGGGTAAGAGCAGATGCACATAGTGACAGAAGTGGATGTGCCTGCAATGAACACAGCACCCTTGGGATGGTGAGGGAATGGGGCAGGATTTGCACCCCAGGTATTAAAATATCTAATATTTAATTATATTAAAATATAGTTAAAAGTCAAAGAGTTGGTGGGATGCTAGGAATCCAGTGGGAGAGAGGAGAGCAGAGGGATGCGGTGTGCCCTGGTGTTCACTGTGAGCTAGGCTGCTGGAGGGAGTAATAAACATAGTAATTTTATGCTTCTCCTTTCATGCTCAAAGAAGGTACTGATGTCAGAACTAAATGAAATATCTCCTACTGAAATCAGGGGGACAGGTCACTGCTGAAGCTGCTTTATCAGACTCTTGGATTCAGTCAGCCTAGCTGTATCTATTGCTCTTTACATCTTTGAAGAGATTTCCTTATCATCAATCATAAAATTTAACCTTCTTTTGAAATTTCTCCTTGAAATCAGGAGAGAAGCTCACAAAGAAAACCTGGAATGCACTTTACTGTCCAGTCAGAAAGGGATAAATTATTATATGCCACATAAACCCACTGGAGAAATTGGAAACAGAAAAGCATCTCATTTCAGCTAATGTTAACTATTTGTAATCACAGTGGGAATAAACCTTTTTTCCCTTGTTGCTCCTTACATGTCACTTGAACTTAGGGTTTATTTTCCAATGATTGGCAGCCAACTGCAAGTGGTGTGTGGTCTGCATCAGTGCTCTGCTTGTCCTTCATGGTGGTTTGGTACAAAGATCTCAGCATGATAAATCAGAAGCAGCTTAGCTTTAGCCAGCCTGTTTTACTATTGTAGTCATTAATACCACATGGTAATTATGTTATGTCATAGAGCATCAAACTGTACAGATTTGTAATTGCAGCTAATGATATCTGTAAATCATGCCTTCTCTGAGATGAAAAGTATCAGTGTGTCAGTAATTCAAGCATCAAACAAAAGCCTGCATTTAAAAGTATTTAGACAGTCTTGCGGGATTTCTACATCTCCTTGCACATAATGAAACTGGGCAGTATTCTCTGGCAACTTTGCATGATTCCTTCAAAACCATGTATTCTTATCTGAAGCATTGTTCTAGAGCCAAACCTGGGGAGATGGGGGGGAAGTGGAGGGAGAAGGTTTAGTTTGGAGGTTTTTTTTAATCCAGATTAATTCTTTTCATATGGAACTTTTAATGTTGGGTTAAAAACTCAGTGTTAGACTGATTTTTTATATTGTATCAAATGGATTTGCTCTAAATAAAAAAAATTTATTGTGTAAATAGCTTACACAGAAGTTTGGAAATAAAATACTGAAATGTTTGAGCTAATGAGAAATCTTTCTGAGTCCAGTATAGAACTGACAAAATTGCACTTTTTACTGGAATAAAATGTGATGCTGTTTTTCACTGCAAAATGTTGCTTTTATCATGTGATGTGTGACAGTAGTGACTGTAGATAGTCACTTGAAATGAACACTTATTTCTTTAAAATGAGAAAGCGTGGATTTACCAACTGAGGAGCAATATGCTAGTCCACTGTACAGCTTTATTATACTGTAGAAGAGAAAACCATGTATTATCATGAAGCCACTATGTTCGATCTGTGTGGGACTTATTTAGCAAGTTAGAATGTTAATTTAGCGTATACTGGCTAAGATAACTAGTTGTCTGGGGGGTCAAGGTACTGACTTCAGAGGCATTTCTGAACAAAGATGTTGCAGTTGGTGGGTGGATGGCACTGGTCTCAGCTGTTGTATGAGCTTGCATAAATAGTATCATCTCCACTTTAATCTTTCGGGTGTTCAGAGGTAGTGTGCATATTTCTGTTTAACCCCTGGACACTTGCTGGCATGCATGACCCTTTAACAATTCCTATCCCTCTGTCCATCCCTGGCACCTTGGCTCCAAACAGTCTGGGAAGATAGCCAGTAATTTTGAAGGTTTTTGTTAAGAACATCTCTTTAACAAGATATATTTTCATATCATCAGTATACACTTTCTGTAGTGCTTATTACCGTAGTGTATAGCACACTTCAGAAGTACAACTTGCATCTTCACTGTACAGTATTCACTCCCCTTTGTATGTTGTGATCAGTTGAAAAGAATATATTCAAACTGGTGATGATGGTTACTGGACTTTGGCATCAGGAAAAAAAGCTTTTCTTAATTTCAAAAAGCAGCAACAAAGGCTGGAACAGTGTGTTTCATAAAGGAAAGTTAGCTTTTAAGTTGTATTTTAGGATAAGCATTTGATTTACCTTACCATAAATTTTGAGAATGAAAAAGATATTTAACTCTTCAGTATTCATGGATCTGTCTCTCTAAAATTAATGTGCCCTTTTCTCACCAATTTTTATATTGCTTCAGAGATGTTGTTCTAGCAGAGTAGCTTCACAAACCTCAGAAATAACCTTTACATGTTGTGCTTTGGAGGGAGGTATCCAGAAGCTTTCATGCATCAGAGCTTTCTGCATATTCCTCTCCTCTTTCTTTGTGAGAGAGAGGGAAAAGATGTAGTCGATGGTGTATTGTAGGTGTTACTTTTGACTAGCTTTTGTCACTTTTGGTGGTATACTTTTAATCATGATTAAATACCAACATGGTAAATGTAGCAAATGCAAAGAAGGGCTAAACCAAACTTCAGAGTGGCCTGAAGTATTGGATAAATAGAAATAAATGGAAACTGAATCTTCCCTGAAACCTGTAAAGCCCTGTGCACAGGGAGAGAAAGTGAACAGCAAGGCTGGGAAATGGATTGCAATAAGTTTGTTGCTATTTTTCCCAGTGATGATCTCAAGGTGCTAGCTTTTGTATTGCTCACATACTGGAACTTCTTTTGTAAAGATGGAGCCTTGTCAATTCCAGAGGTGGTTCACCCAAGGATCTATACTTCTGAAAGTTTGACTTATTCTAGTTTGTGATAAAAGAAACTGAAGTACTAGTTGTAGAAAAATGCTAATTAAAAAATTCAAGGACAATGTAGGTGGTATTACGTTATTGGACATATTTTAATTATGTTATTCCCCCTTATTTTTTTTGTTTTTATAGCAAACTTTGGCCTGTTCCATTTTAACAGCATTGTTGAGCGAATTCTCAAGTTCAAGTAAAACCAGCAACATTGGACTAAGCATGGAGTTCCATGGTAACTGTAAACGTATATTTCAGGTAAACTAGTTCTGTTTAATATATGCTACCTGTCTCTCTAAAATTTAACAATTGGAAGCAGAAGTATTTTCTTGTGCCAGGTGCATTCAAGTAAGGTACGTGCCTGACAGCATTTAATAGACAAATATAAATGCAGGTGTTGGCTACTGCAGGAAGGTTGATAATGTATTTTTAAAAAAACTTGTATTAAAAAGGTGCAATCCCTTTTTCCCAATTTATTAATGGTGGAGCTACAGGTCTTTATGTGGTTGGACTCTTTAATTCCTTGGCTACCAATCGCAAACAAAACGAATACTCTCTGGAACAATGATAGTCTTAAATATAGCTTTGGTTTAAAGCCAAGGAGAGCTATGTATTTAAAAATGTTATTGCAGATGGTGTAGTCTGGTTGTCTCAGATGTATTGTTTGGCCAGGCAGAAATGTTTCTGTGAAGGCATTGCTTTAAACTGACTGTTGTGAAACAGCTTACCAACTTTTTTTCATGCCAAAGACCAACCCTCTCCTCCACCAGCTGTTAAAATATATTGTTAAGTTTCTCTTTTAATGACTCACATTTATGAGAAGGCTTTTATTTCTTATTCTTTACAAACACAATCTAGCAATTTTGGCAGAAGTATGTGTATGGGGGGGGTCTGACTTACAACTTAAGAATTTTTTCTGTGTTTTAATGAAACATAGGGTGAAAAAAGAAAATTCTTTTCCCTTTAGTAAAGTATTTCTTTGTAATCAACATCTGAATTAATGACTGACTCTATTAATATATTGTGTTTGTCCTGACTATAGGAGGACGATCTGCGGCAGATCTTCATGCTCACAGTAGAGGTACTTCAGGAATTCAGCAGACGGGAAAACCTCAATGCTCAGATGTCTTCAGTGTTTCAGCGCTATCTTGCACTAGCCAATCAGGTCTTAAGCTGGAATTTCCTTCCTCCAAATTATATCCTTTTAATGTCAGGCCCTTTATTACAGCTGACTTAAGTCACTTCTACTGGCTGATGGGTAAAGTCTTTGTGAGGAAAGAAAAATATAAAACTTATAAGCCTTTTATTTAGTCCTTGATTTATGTTTTCTTTCATTAGTGCTCTTGGTAACCCCCGTGCTTACTAGTAAATGCTTGCATACAGAAGCTGCTGTTGCTCTTCATTAAAATTGTAAAGTATTTTATATAAAAGGCAAAACCAGTTAGGCAGAGCAGCCACCAGTTATGGGTTGAGGGCTTATCTGGTTAGTGCAGGGGAGAGGAAAAGTGTAATATGGTACTTTAGTGCAGAACGAAATGGTGAAGAAGTCCAAGGTCTGTTGAATTTTTATGTGGAGATCTGTCCTACTTCTCTCTCAGTGAAGAGGAAGGGGGAGGTAAATGCCTTATTATGTAAGAATGTGTGTGCTCTGTTGACTCCCCATAGAAGAGTATGGTCATATAGTAAAACATGTAGTAGGTTCACTTCAGAATGAGGAAAAAGTATTTGCTAGCTATTTGGCATCTCATTTTTACACAGGTGCAATTGCTTCCAATATGACACCTTTGTGATGTGTGCTGACTGTGAAAGTCCAGAGAAGATGGAGATAGAAAGTAGGGGATAAAATAGGAATCAGAAAGAGTCTTAATGAGGGGCTAGAAGAAAAAATATACAAAAATGTTCAGCCCCAAAAATGGGCTAGAAAAATATTGTAGAAATAGTCACATTCTGTAACAGAGGGTTAAGACAGCATTTGCTGGAAAACATTGCAGAAAAACCTCTCTTACTAACTAAGCCATCTTTAAGATACTCAGCAAACTTTCCAAGAGCCAAATTTTTCATCTGGTTTCTAAACTTTTTTTCTTAAAACCTTTTGAAATTGCTAGTAAATTATACATACTGCAAGAATCTTGGAGTTGCCTTCAAATTTATGGTAAAGTATTTGTTTGCTTTCCTGGTTGGATGGGTAGAAGATGATATCTGGATGTTACTGTTCTCTTTGCCTCTGCTCATTATGCAGCAGGCAAGAAAAATGAAATTCGTTTGAAACTGGATATTCCTTGGCTCACATCTGTAAAGCTGGGTATCATTCATATTGCCTTTATGGAAAATGATATGGATTAAAAGTAAATACCCACTCCTATCAATCATTGAAGTGCATGTGCACAGCTACAGGCTGGGCAGAGAAGAAATTCAGAGCAGCCCTGTGGAGGAGGACCTGAGGGTGTTGGTTGATGAGAAAATGAGTCGGCAGTGCGCGCTCACAGCCCAGAAAGCCAACTGTATCCTGGGCTGCGTCAAAAGGAGTGTGACCAGCAGGTTGAAGGAGGTGATCCTGCCCCTCTACTCTGCTCTCGTGAGACCTCACTTGGAATATTGTGCGCAGTTCTGGTGTCCTCAACATAAAAAGGACATGGAACTGTTTGAACAAGTCCAGAGGAGGGCCATGAGGATGCTCAGGGGACTGGAGCACCTCCCATATGAATATAGGCTGAGAAAGTTGGGTCTATTCAGCCTGGAGAAGAGAAGGCTGTGTGGAGACCTCATAGCAGCCTTCCATTATCTGAAGGGGGCCTATAGGGATGCTGGGGATGGACTATTCATTGGGGACTGTAGTGATAGGACAAGGGGTAACAGGTTCAAACTTAAACTGGGGAAATTTAGATTTGGTATAAGGAGGAAGTTCTTTTCTGTGAGGGTGATGAGGCACTGGAATGGGTTGCCCAGGGAAGTTGTGAATGCTCCATTGCTGGCAGGGTTCAAGGCCAGGTTGGACATAGCCTTGGGTGGCATGGTTTAGTGTGAGGTGTCCCTGCCCATGGTAAGAGGGTTAGACTAGATGATCTTAAGGTCCTTTCCAACTCTAATGATTCTATGTGCCCACAAGACTGAGAATGGAGTCAAATTATTATTGCGATTTACAAAAGTTTTTGGAAGATGATTTGGGATTTGTAAGAATTCAAATAATACGTGAACACTTTCTTAGTTTCCCTAAGCTGTAATCTTAAACAGAAGGAAAATGCTCTTGTGTTGCACAGTGGTAGTTCCCTCTGAATTGGTCTTGCTCTGTGCAAACCTCTGATGTAGTCCTAAATACTAAATAACGATCTTGTTACAGTTTGAAAATGAAGGCTCTTGTTCTTCACGACCACTTTATCCTAGCCTAAGGGTACGTGGTGGAGCTAGATGTATACAAGCAAGATGTGGAGCATTGGGAGTTCCAGCTTTCATTTATACCTCTGTATAACATGAAGTGGTTTAGTCTATAGGTACTAGTAAATAAGTGTTAATTGAAATAGCTGAGCAAGCCGTACTGTTTAAGGTTAACAGTGTTTTCTGCTACTTAGTCTACTTTAGGTACTACAGCTGTTAGACAAATTCTGGCAACTACTAGAGATGAGATGGACCTTTAGTCTGAGCCGCAATTGCTCTTACATGGCTCCATTTCAAACCTTTACGTAACTTTTGCTCCGCTTGATACCATCTTTATGTTTTCTGCCACTGGACATTTAATTTTGCTGTAAGAATTATAGCACTTGCTTGGGTCTCCCTTATCTGTGTAGCAGCTTGGTTTCAAAGAAGTTGGAATAGCTTTAATCAGCCTTGAGAAAGGTGGGTCTTAGCTGATGAGGATTCAAGAACTGCTGGGGTTTACAGCACGATGTTGATTGTATTGTGGCATAAATCTCTCTTCCTTCAGAAGACTGATTTAAAAGTAAGTGATGACATGGTTTAGTGTGAGGTGTCCCTGCCCATGGCAGGGGGGTTAAAACTAAATAGTCTTAAGGTCCTTTCAGTCCTGACTGTTCTGTGATTCTTTGATAGCCTGTGGGGAGTGAAACTTAACTTTGCTGCTTTGCTGCAGTTTCTAAGTAGATAACACATTTCGTAAGAACTGCTGTGTTGATTACTTAGTATCCTCTTGGTATTCTTTTCAGATCTTTACAGTACATTTGCTGAAGCAGTGGGCATAAATTTAGTACCCCAAGCATGAAGTAAAATGATCCATTGCATCCACAGATTATATCTTTCTTCCTTTAGGTGGTGTTTCCTCTGTCAAGATAATATTCATTCCTATATTCTGTGCAGCATAACAATTACCTGCAGTATTTGTATATAATTTTAGCAAGATTCTTATATCTCCAAAAAAGGAAGTAGCGTAAATGTGCATTAAATGTGCAGTGACCGTCACCGAGAGGCACATTATTTAAATCACCAAGTTGTGAGATTTGCATCAAAACATCACTTCTCAAGAGTTCTTGTGCTGTTACAGTGTAACAGCATTGATAAAATCTTGGACAGTGCTGCCCCCAGTCGTAGCAGAAGACTTGTAGTAAGTCTGTATTGTCTATTGCTGGCATGGAAGATGCATTCTGGAATAGGCACTTCATTGGAGCAACAGAAGAGAGGCTGGGACCTACCGCTAGTTTCAAGTTGGAATTCAGTATTTTTCAAGTGTCTTGGGTTATAGTGCCTGCAGTGGGAAAGGCAGGGTGTGATGAGCTAGGAGACCTTTTTTCAGTCATGTGCAGTTTCTCCATTTCATTTTTCTAACACGCAGGTTTTTTTATCTGCTACCTCAAGCTAGTGGTTCACCCGGTGTTTGCAGATGCTTCAGAGGTCTTCGGCAGTACTGTTGGAAGTGACATAGGATTCCTATATTGCACTACAAACACGTGGTAGTTTGTTGTGGCATGTTGGCTTCTGTAGGGTTTCTTTTCTCAGGGCTATTACAGCACTGTTAAATGTTGTTTACCTGGGTTGAACTGCTACTAAGTCCATCTTTTCTTAAATCAGTGTTTTGACTAAGTGAGGAAGTGCAGGTAATCACTACTGAGAAGTACAGCCCTCTGCTTCACAAGAGTGCTTTCAAGGATCCTGCTTCTCATACATTGCAAATGTCCAAAGTCTCCAGTTAAGGAGCTAAAATGTTGCTGGGCTTTAATGCATCTTGGTGTGGACATACATGTCCTGTGGAGTCAGGATGTAATTATAGTTTGTATTCTTTTACCTCCAGAGGTGTTTCTCATTTCTCCCTGACTTGGGGATTTATCTTTTCTTGGCAGCCATATTCTAATGGACTTTGGATAAGTGTCCTCAGATGCAAATGTTCTTAAACAGACCATAAGGTTTTTGTCCAGCTGTCTCCCATCTACAGAAAGGTGTCTACTCCTGTTGTTAGGAGCTACCATAGAGCTACTTATCTAATTCATTAACGTACGGATTATAGTACATGAATGAAAAGGAACTTGAGTTTCTTCTTGTTTTGGATTTGATGCCTCTACTGGCTTAGTGACAAGCTGTCAAGTTTTCAAGGAAATGTAAGAATAGGGTATTGGACATAAAATACAGGCTACATAAAGCCAATGGGATGCACTATAGTAATATGCATCATTGCTGTTCCATTGAAATTAATGGCGAGATGGCAATTGCATAAACTGACTGAAACTTTTGTCTGATCTGAACACTTTTAAGTATGCGTGTTCTTTGGCCACACAGTTAAAGGAACAATGCTCTTCATATTTGTCTTTTGACAAATTTTGACCCTTTCTGGGAGATTCTGTGAACCATATAGCTCTGCAGACTTTCAAGATTTGAACTTGGTCCAACCCAGATTGGTAGCATCTGTTATGCATAATGGAAATGCATGAAAAACACACAGAATGCCTCAAGAAAACTTGAAGCTTGTTTTGAGGAATGATTCAAGTTGTCTCTGCCTTTGAAAAAGCAGCCTGCCTTAACACCTCCAGTGAGCATGATACTGAGCGGGAAACCACCTGACTGAAAACTTGCTTTGGCAGATTGGGGTACCCAGTTTGATTTGTTGCATGTCTGCAGAAATGATTGAACCTGTACCATGGAGTGACAACATAGATTTCCCTCAGCAGCAGGGCTGCTTTCCTTAGATCTTGTGTTTGTTAGCAGCCAGGGGTTATTCCGAAATTACTTCACCAGTCTGTCCTTATCTGGAAGATGAAGAGTTGGGGAAACGTCCTGGCTATTGTTTTGGGATATAAAAATAAAATTCAGTGTAACTAAATATTTGTATTTAAGAAAGTGCAAAAGAGAGCTGCATTTGTCAGACTTACCACTCTTAGGTAAGTAGTCGGTCGTACCTACTCTTAGGTGGGACCTGACTTTGAAGTCCCTGAAACTTAGAAATTATTTCTAGAGTGCTGTGTGTTTTCTTGACAGTCATTTCTAGCAACTTCTTAAGGCAAAGTTGGGCAAAACCAAGATAGACACATCCCCTGAATTTGAACATACTGGCACTACACGTATTTGTATTTATATTGGATTTTTAAACATTTGGGTTTACCTGAACGAATTCTGAAATCAGTTGGCAGTGTGAGAGCATCTTAAAAACATTAATATCTGAAGAGGAAAACAGACCATTAATGACCCTCTTTACGAAGGGGAACTATTTATATATATCTAAACATAGAATAGTTAGGGTTGGAAAGACCTTAAGATCATCCAGTTCCAACCATGGAACTAGATGATGAACATAGTTTCTGCCATGGACAGGGACACTGCACGCTAATCCGTGTCACCCAAGACTCCATCCAGCCTGGCATTGAACACTGCCAGGGATGGAGCGTTCACAACTCCCTTGGGCAACCCATTCCAGTGCCTCACCACTCTCACAGTAAAGAACTTCTTCCTTATATCTAACTTGTGTTTTGCTCTTCTGTTCTCTTGCCCCAGTAGTTTTAAGTTTCCAGTTTTGCAGTGATTTATCATCAGCTTCCTAGATGGCAGTGAGTGTATAGTGGAAAGGTGACTCTCGAGCTGCGTCTGCATGGCAGTCACTTTGTATCTGTGCTTTAAGTGTAAGTTGGGCTTAAAGTGATTCTCCTGCACACTCCCTGCTGTATGACCATAGCACTAAAATGTAGTAGGAGTTGCAGAATCAACTTGGGTGGGCAACATGAGACTTGGTACGAGCATGGCTGCACTGCTTACAGCTTCAGAATTGACCAGTTTTAAAATTAGGCTGGGTCTTCCGACGCTTCCTACACCTGTTGCTGCAATCTGAGTCCAGGGTCTCCAACATAAAGTAGCTGTTTCATTCTCATGGCAGTTTAGAATAATTGTGTTTAATAATTAAATACTTAAGCATACGTTCCTTCTCATGAATCCTGAATATATTTGCTGGGAGCATTAAGCTATATAAAGATTTGTTTCTCCATAGGGGGCAGCAAGTCTCTGCATCAGTTTAGACAGTGGCTCCCAGACTTATCCCATGTGTTCAGCTGGCTGGCTAGCAAGCCAGAGATCTTAAAAATTCAAAGAAAATCAGTATGTTAACATTATAACACTGGATGGCAGATTTCCAGGCAGTTACCTTTCTAATGCAGTTTTTGATTTGTAAAATGTAAGTCTGACTGACAGAAAGCTCTCCAGAAAATATTCCAAACAACAAAGGTGAAGTGATTAAATGAATATTAAGAAAGATATTCAGGCCTTGGCACTCCAGGAGTTTTCCCTCTATTTCTGAGTAGTTGTTCACAACTGCAGACACTTGTGAATAAGATTCTGGCAGAGGAAATCTCAGCTTTGCTTTTTTGAGTTCTTAATTTACAGCTTTGTGGAAGGACAAGCCTTGATGCTTCTGGAAATAAAGACTGTGGGATCTCTTCTCAGATACTGGAATTTGTGGGAAGGTCTGAAGTGAAATGTTATAATCCCTCATGTCTGCCTTAGGATAAAAAATATCTTGATACTCATCTTCAGCTATCAGCCTCTTCCTTTAACAGAGGCAAAGAATGTGAGGAAAACTAATTTTATGTTTGATTTTCTTTTTAAAGTATATTTCTCCAAGAAGCATATAAAACTTTTTTTTTCCAAAATCACAAATTTAGAACTTCAAAGAGATTACTCTTATTCCTCTAAGTCATGAAACAAAGCCAAGCATAGAACTACTGTCTATGTACATAAATTTAGGCAACGAGAAAATAAAATCCATCTTAAACATTATATGGTTTTCTCCTGTTCTTCTGTAGGCACTAATTAGTGAGCATATCAGCCTTATACACACAGGCATCTAATTATATTTTTATGCTTTTCAGTAGAGCTTGGCACATGCTATTGAATAATCTGTTCTGATTTAAGCAGAAGTTTATTTGTAAGAATCCATGTCCTCAGACTTGTAAACTGGGTGAAACATTGCTGTACTTCTAGTAGTTGTTACCTAGCTTGCATTTTTAGGTCACTCAAAGTGAACTGTTACTCCTTCTTCAGTAGAACTGGAAATGTTACAAATGATATGTGTTACCACAAGTGGTTTACAATTGGTTTTCATTAAAAAAAAAAAAAAAACAAACAACAAACCAACAAAACCAAAAAACCCTTCAGGATGTCATAGTAGTAACTGATCTATGCTTATCCTAAGCCTGTGTTACAGCTTCAGTGGTTACAAAAAAGGGTTGTGCTAGTTCTGTGCTTTTTGTCTCTTCATATGTACTGAGGGGTAGATTAATTTTTGAAGACTGAATTTGGCCTGTATACACCTACATACTGCACAATTTAGTGCCATGGTTTTTTTCAGGTTTGGCTTAACTGGACCACTGTTAATAAAGCTGAACTATAGCACAGAGTAAGTTGATGTGTTTCACTGAAGTGAGCATCTCCACAGCTGACTTTGCGAATGTATGCATACATCTAGTACATAATGGAAAATGGCTGTAACATCTTCGTAATAGCTGCAGGCATAATTTGTATTATTCAGTGAACAGATATTTTGCCCACAAATCTGCTATTGTCAGATGTGTCATCAGTCCATTAGCATGAGAAACAGTACTAAAAATAACAGGATAGGACTGCTAAATACTGAGGCTTGTTAAAATAGTGACAGCAAAGGAGCCCTTCTTTAATTCCACGTGAAAATTGTTATGTAGCTGGTCTCTCCAGACTTAACCTAGTAAAGACCAAATTGATTTCCAGAGATTGGCAATTTATCTGATATCATCTTCTAATACTGATGTATTACTAAGTCAATCATTTATTGGAGACTTACAGCAAAGGACACTCTTGTCAATAAAAAAAATTAAAATACTGTATTTTCTAAAATGTTCCAAATGAAAAAGGATATTTGCATGTGAGGATTTCATCCTTTCATTTTTTTTTTAATCTGGGTGAACTGAGGCATTTTCTATCACTTAAATTACATATATATTTCAGATGGAAGTAAAATAGACAATTCTGTGATTGGTATAGTTCAGCACACATTGATAACTTTGAAAATGGTGAAATATTTTGCACTAATATGAAAATCCCTGATTGTTGTTATGTGTTAAAATATGCTGGCAACAGTTCTGGACATGTACCACCAGTGACAGTGCACTTGGTACTGTGCCATGGAAAAAGTCACGCTTTTGGACTATGATTCTGCACACTGTTGCTAGGAATTCTGCATTTTGGCACAACTCAGAAGGCAAGTGTAAATAAACTGAAATTGTGCGTTTTGCCTTATGCAACAATTTGTATTAATTTAGATGTTTGCTTTATGTAAAGAAACCATCAAAAATTAAGGAGTCTGCTTTCTGGAATGATACCATTGTGAAATTTATTTTCTTCTAGACATATAAATAATTCTTGATACACAGTTTTTTATAATTCCTTTTGACTTGGAGTAGAAAAGTTAATGTGGTTCATTACCAATAAATTGCATGCATCTGAGCATGCTGTTACTTTATTCTGATGGTTGTGTTAGAAAGAGATCAGAGAGAATAATAAAGGGTTAAAAAAAGACTACAGGCATAAGTTGCTGAGTTAAAGCGGTTTTACTGCTGCTCAGATCGAGGATGTTACAGGAGGAATCACTTTCAAAAATCTTTGGTAAACACATTTTGCATGATCAGGATGAAAGAATGAATATAAGTTGTTTGTTTAAATGTTTTTGCTGTTTTGCATTCGCAGAATTTTGTAAATTAATTTATACCAGAACACATGGTAAGAACTGAAACGAGTGCAGGAAAATTGTGGCTTCACAGTGTGCGTGTTTTCCATGCGTGTCTCTTACAGACGTGCTTAGTATGACGATCCTTGTGGTGTCTGAAGCTTTTGTTCTTCACAGTGTGATTAAAAAATGTAATTACTGCAGGGCTAACCTCTCTGCATTCTGTGACGCATATTTGGCTATTTAGAAAAATCAGATCTAGATTTCAATGGGCTATAATTAGCTCTCATAAGACCTCTTTAAAAGCTGCCAGGAAAATTTTTTAGAAAATTATTTCCTATTTTGCATAAATTTTAACACCTGTTAATTGCGGTTGCTTTTTCCCTTCTCGCTGTGTCACATTAGACACCCTGGTTATCAAAGTGATCGTATCACCATGGTATGTCTCATAATTATGATCAAACTGTTATCTAACATTCCTGGAGCATTCTTTTTTTCAATACTTAATACCTTTTATTCCTTGGCCTCATGCATGAATTATGCTGTGTATGTGAAGAGGCTTAAAGTTTGTTTCCATTACATTCTTTCTGAATGGATCCTGTTGTATCTAGGATTTTTTTAAAGCCAAGTAGGAATGTTATTGTTGACCTTGACACCAGATAACTGGGCAGACATTATATAGCTATGTTTGAATCCTCACAAAATGTGATGCTAAAGCCAACAGAATCCTGGCGCGAGACCCTCCTGGACAGCAGAGTTATGGAGCTTTTCTTTACAGTAAGTTTCTTTCTTCAACTTTCATAGTCCAGACCACAGGGAAAGCAGGTCCTTCCTGTTCTAAAACGGTTTTGTTGGACTCTTCCTTTTGCAACAGGTAGGACTGATTCTGTTAACTTTGGCTTGCTTACCAAAGCAAACAGAAGTGTTGTATTTTTCTTAGGTTACAGAATTTGTGTTTTGCCTTTAAATTGCCTTAAACTGATGATCATTAACGAAAGTAAAAGGCGTATAGTGATCTAAACTTTTACGCATTTGATACTTCTTTACTTGTACTCATCAAATAAGTAGCATGATGAGCAGTAATAGAGTATCTTTCAGATACAGTGTAATGGCTCTCAAAAAGATCAAATGAATGTTATGTGTTTGCTGATCTTAAAGCACTTGCTCAGTGAAACAGCTGAAAATAAGTAATGTATTTGCAATTTTGTAGCCAATTTCAATGTAGAGTTCTGTCTCTTTCCTCAGCACAAAGTAAATCCAGAAACGTTAAGATAAATTAAATTAGGAAGGATGGGGAAGAGTTGGGAAAGGCAAATGTAATACTCAGTTTCTGTAATTTAAAAAAATACATATTAAACCGGATAAAATTAGTAGCATGTTCTTTCTACAATTGTTGGAAGACTTTTGTAGCCGCTGCTGCGCTATGGGTTACTTTAGCAGCAACATGTATTTGCTTATAAATTCATTTTCTGTGATATTGTATCTTGTTACATTTCTTAGAATCTCAGAATTGAGCATTCTCAGGCTGTTTTAATTCTGGCAAAGCAGAGGAATAATGTGCTCAAAACTTGGATAAAGTTGTTTTTAGGCAAGGTCAGTGTAACTCTCCAGCACTCCTGGAGAGTTGTCTGATATGTGCTTGGATACATCTCCTTGCTTTATGGGATTTTTCAATAAATTCTGTATTATTTGGGTTTGACTGCAAATTTATCTGTTCCAGCAGTTTTGAAAAGGTGAAAAAATCATTGGCAGGACTCTTAGCAGCTACACTCAATCTGAACAGCTGTCTAGACTATCCAGACAGTTGCTACTGTCAGCTGTGAACCTCCACATGCAAATAACTTTTTGGGTTGCATATTAACCCTTCCTTGTTTAATAGTATGAATTTGTCAGAGTTGGATATCTCTGTCTTGGGCTGGTTTACAATTACTCATGCTAAGAATACCGCTTTGAGTAACTTGCAGAATTGTTTCAATACATTTGCATTTTACTTGATAGTAACAAAACTTGCCTCTATTTGATTATTTTTGAACAAATGCTAGGCAGGGCAGTATGCCGTCAGTTTTGGTTTTAGATTCCTGATTTGCAATGGTTGAGGCTTGTAGTATTAGTTTGCTATTTGAAATAACATAAGTGAATGGTAGTAATTTATACGCATGTATCTGATCTAAGAAATTTTAATAACCTTGCAAAAGTTGGCAGGACTGCCGTGTTAGAGAGCCTTCACATCTAATCTCAGGCTAGTGTGGGATGTATATTAGGAGGGGTATTTTTGTTGCGGGGTTTGTTTCTCCTGCACCTTGATCTTTCACAGATAATTATGCAGCTAATCCAGCTAGTTATGAGTTGGTTGAAGTTGCAACTATGATGCCACAGAGAAATGGTTAGTGTTTTAACTGTTCTTTTATGTGTAATGGTGCTGAAATAATTTAACTAACTTTTTTCTGGGAGGAAAAGCTACCCTATGTTTATTTAGTCAGTATATCTTATGTAAAAAAATGGGAGGCATGAGACTAAGAAAATACTTTAAATCCATAACTGACAATTACAATAAGTACGTGAGAATATGATTACTGAAAAGTTAAGATTTTACTCTAGAAAGTGTCACCAGCAGAAGTAATGACATAACAGTTTGCAGATATGCAGGAAGATTATTGTTGGCCTTGTATATAATGTAAGGGTGTTGCCAAGGAAGCGATGCATTCATTTTTGTCTGTCTTCAGTGTTTACCTCTGCTAAAGAAGCATCTATATAATCTTGATTGAACTTGTTGACTAACTTTAGCAAGACCCTGTAGCCTAGGCATAGTTAGCATAATAGAGATGACTGTCATTATTGCTGTTTTTAGAAGGAGCAGTATGTCTGACTGACTGGCATCTGTTTCTCTCTTTAAGACGTAACATTCAGTAGGCAGTTCAATTTTCGACATGTAGGTGAGGCTTAACTAAATGTTAGTTTCGGTGAGTTAATTCGAGGCTAGGATTTTGTGAGCCAAATCATGATTTTGATGTTTACTATGGTTTAGAGAGCTGTAGAAACCCTTGCATTTCAGACTGAATGGAAGTTCTAGGAAGCTTTTTTTGGTGTGTGCTCTTTTGGATTGAGAGCCATGTGACTGTTGTAAGAACACCCTATTTTTGAGTATTATTAACTGTCTCACTTCCTGAAAGGTACATCGAAAAATCAGAGAAGATACAGATATGGCCCAAGATTCGTTACAGTGTCTGGCACAGCTGGCATCTTTGCATGGGCCAGTCTTTCCTGATGAAGGTTCACAAGTTGATTACCTGGCACACTTCATTGAGGGATTACTGAATACTATCAATGGGTACGTATGCCTCTTCTCTAAATTTAGATGGCATCTTTTAATCTTTAGTTTGGAGTGTAGCAAATCTGTGTGGAGAACTGGTATGGCTTGCTTATTTCTGGATGTAATTTGTGCTTACTGTTGGATCACTGAAATCAAGAGAAGGCAGTTTAAAGTAGGTGGTGCTTAAGTAATGTGAAATATATTTGTTGATTGAAAATACACCGACAAAATCAATTAACTTATAGAATTTTTCTTAATGGCAAAAAGTAACTGCTATTTCCATCCTTAGAATTGAAATAGAAGACTCTGAAGCAGTGGGAATTTCCAGTATTATCAGCAACCTGATAACTGTATTTCCTCGCAATATTTTAACTGCCATTCCAAATGAACTTTTTTCCTCATTTGTTAACTGCCTTGCACACCTTACCTGTTCTTTTGGAAGAAGTGCTGCCTTGGAAGAAGTGGTAAGTATCTACTCTCAAATAGCAGGTAGTCTGTTTTGTTTCATTCCTATTTGTGATAAGCATAAGTAACACGAGAATTTGGCTGTTTTATTAATAACTGTTGTGAATTCAGTGATTTTGTTCTAGATATTTCTGAAGTCGCATCTGAGGATTTTCTTTTTGTTTTAAGCGACATAATTACACACTGCATCATTCAGACTTTGATTTAAAACACTTGTTATATTTTTCATTTTAGAAAGAATGGAGTCAGTTAAAAATATTGCTGGCTTGCTCTTGTAGGACTTTTCAGAAAACTGTTGTAGATTAATGAGTTAGTCTTGAAAGCTTAAAATGACTACATGAACATATGGACAGACTGAAACTTAACTGCTGTCAAGAGTTCTGAGTTAGGAACTTCTGTTTTGAGTTAATGTAGCTGTTAAGATCTGTTGATAACCCTTTACTTTTAAGCTGTTCAAATCATCCCTTCATTGCTGACGCAGTTGAAATAGGAATTCTGTGAACAAATCTAGTGCAGAAATTCAGAGGACTTTTTCTGTGTACTTCTTTCAAACTTCAATTGTAACATCTAAGAACAGTTGGAATAGTCCGAGTCTTCTTCTAGAAATTGTGTGTAAAGATAAAAACTTCTATATAGACCTGGTTTAAGGGAAAGAGCCCTTAAGAATAAAGGCAAGCAGTCTTGCACTTGAACTATTTTTATGTGCAGTATCTATCGATTTAAAGTGTGATTAGCCAATATGTTCCTCATCATTAAAAAGTATGAATTTTTCCAGTTTTGCTGTATTGACAGGGCTTAATTACCTGCATTTGAAAACAGTTATAAAAGTACTTAGTTATAAAGTTGGTGGATGTGTTTCCTTACCAGAGATCACAGGTGTGTTAATTGGCATTGCTTGCAGAGCATTAGATAGTTTCTTTGCTGCGAGGTTAAAATGTATTGCATGTGACCCAGCACTCACTGAAACTTTCAAGTGTGCTCATGTCTTAAATCAAAAAATTGGTGATTAAATTTAGAATCAAATATACAGCTAATTTCCATACCTTATTGGTGAAAACTTGCTCTGCTTTTGAGACTTCATGGCATAACACTGAAGGTATGTTTTGGTGCTTACTAGCACATTTAAGAATGCTCCTCAGAAACCTTTATAGAAAAGATGCAGCAAAACCACAGACACTCATTATTTAGTGTTTTAATAATTTTAATAAATGTTTTTTCCTCTGTTATTTGAGAGCTAGAATATGCAACCATGTTTAATGAAAACAGTGCTTAACATAAGGCCATTCAAAACACTTCATCTCTTCGCAAAAGCTTATGGTAGCTTGTACCACTATCTGGTACTAAGTTTGTTTTGGAAATGGCTAGCTATTTATCCAAGTAAACTGTAGCTGCCTACACTTGCATAATCCAACAATTTTTGCTGAAGAAAGTCTTTTCAGTGTTGAACTTAAATATATTCTCAGATTCAGCAACATCAGAGCGAATGCAAGATTATTTTTCAAGAGAGAATTTTCTCAGTGTTGTAGAATCTTTGAATTGTTCTTTGCGAAGAGAAACATTTATACTTCTACCCGTCATTCTGCCATAGCTCTTACAGACATCTCAACTTCACCCTGTTTCTCTGGTTTCTAGGAAGATACAGAATTCTTTTGGTGATGGTTCTTCAAAAAAAAATAACTCTTGTATCTTAACAGTGTGTCAGCAGTAAGACATGCTACAGAGGCATAATGATACTGTGCACTGTGCCTGTAGATATACTACTTTGCATCCCTGAAAACAATCTGTGGCTTAGGAATGCCCCAGCCATGGTTAATGTGTTCCTGAGCTTCTTGTTTAGACTGCCTGTAGTGAGACCTTCTGTGAACTCATGTACTGTCTGTTAATTAAGAACTTTTCGTATATAAAATACCATGTGTGTTGGGCTCACTAGAGTCCTCATAATATTCCTGGAACTTTTCAGAAATCTGATGTGCAGCAGAACGCAGGCCGGTGTACTTCCTAAGCTTTGCTGGTTGGAAAAGCTGTTTTCTCACCATATTTCTGCCACTTCATATGAGAGCAGAATACCTCCTGAGAGCATTGCAGAAAGCCCATCAGGCACAAGGAGTCTACTTAGCTGAAGACCTGCTATGAAAACTTAGGAGGTCCTGAACCATAATATGCAAACCACTTCAAAGCAGCTAATACTGATTTTCAACCAAGGGGGAAACCCCCCCCAATTCAGATATAATATCAAATGCTGTTTTACATTAACCTGCCTGTTGCAGCTGGGGAGGTTGATTGAATGAAGTTGAAGCACTCGCCTGAAAAGCTATACTGAAAAGCTTCAGCAAGGCTGGGAGTTTAAACACCTTGTTTAACAGTGCTTATGCAGAAGTAGAAATCAGACACTCTCCATTTGAATTAGTGAAGAGTATGAGCAGGATGTTGGATTAAAAGTCAAATAGAAATAAAATTATATCATAGGCTTTTTTTCCCCAAATGAATCTTGATGCACTATTCCTGTTTCATGATGGGTTTTTTTCAGTATCATGTGATGGGAGAGATCATTCTGAATTTAGTCCTGTCTGCTGTGCTTCCAACTCTTTCCAGCTTGTTGCTGTTTGGCAAATTTTAGAAGTTTTAAGGGTCATAAGACTGCAAAGGAAGAAGTACCCATGTTTCCCATACTAGAGAAATGAAACATTTTTGCTTTGTCTTTACCGATTTTTTTATCTTGCCTCTCCTGAAGGTCTGAGTGCTGAACTGGGCTCTGCAATTGCTTCTGTTGGATCCATCAGAACAATTTAACTTGCCAGTCTACAGCATGTCATTTAATTTGCCTGTATGACATCTTTAGTAGTCAAGCTGTAGCTCATCTCAAATAAGGATTGGGAATTTTTGGTAGTTTCTTCATGATCAAATTTGGTCAATCAGGATAAACTCTTTGTACTATTTTGGCTTGTATTTATGGAGGCACTTATTAATCCTATCTTTCTTATGAGAATACCATAAAGTGTTAAAACCTTTTTTTTCCATGGCATTAACTTCTGTATGAATTGGACAGATTTGAGTTCTTTTGTTGTTTATAAAGACATGTCTGTCTATTGATTTGTGCTCTGGATTATTACACATT
>JAOEHX010055951.1:0-13517 GCA_025448015.1 Bolborhynchus lineola
GTTCAGCCTGGAGAAGAGAAGGCTGCATGGAGACCTCAGAGCAGCCTTCCAGTATCTGAAGGGGGGCTATAGGGATGGTGGGGAGGGAATCTTCATTAGGGACTGTAGTGAGAGGACAAGGGGTAACAGGTTTAGAACTTCTTTACTGTAAGGGTGGTGAGGCACTGGAATGGATTGTCCAGGGAAGCTGTGAATGCTCCATCGCTGGCGGTGTTCAAGGCCAGGTTGAACATAGCCTTGGGTGACATGGTTTAGTGGCAGGTGTCCCTGCCCATGGCAGGGGTGTTGGAACTAGGTGATCTTCAGGTCCTTTCTAACCCTAACTATTCTATGATTCTATGTGTCCACAGGTAACTCCACCACAGCTACATGTGGTTCAAAAATTCACAGTGCTGTTTCCCGGTTTTCCCTCTGTTACTGGCCTCCTTACATGCAGTTCCTTTTAATCAGTGCTCGGTTTTGACTGTCATACAAATTTTTATGAGCCTTGAATCTGATCTTTCGAATTTGTATCAGTCCTCCTGAAGACTTGCAAGAGATGCAGAGTCTTGTAAGGGTCTTAATTTTATCTACTGATTCAATACCATTCAGGTGCTCTCCTTCCACTCCATTTCAGGTTGGTGACATCTGCCACTCTACAGATTTCTTATTATCAATCCTCTCAAAGTAATTACACTTTCCCTACCAAAATGTCAGAAATTAAACAGCTAAAAGGCAAATAAATTGCATTCCCAGCCAAATCCTCATGGACAGTATTAATTAGGAGTATACACTTGTTATGTCGCTTTAGTTCAAACATTCTGGTAGATAAAAAAGACCTCGGAGTTTTGAAGAGGATCAAAGGTGTTCAGTAATTTCAGTGTGTGGTAGGTCTGCCCCTCTAGTCCCACCATCATCAAAAAGGACATTCAGGATCAGGGCCAGCATCATTAATATATACCCTTTTTTGTGCAAAGCAACAGAAGAGAGACATCAATGGCAGAATAAGCTTAGTAAGCTGCTTTTCAGACACAAATGAACCAAGAAATTCAGATTTTTCCCTGAGGAGAATAGAACAGTTTAATTTACAAGGACAGCTTATAATACTACCAAGGACAACATAGAGATGTACACTTCAAATGTTTCAGTGAACAGGAAAGCTAGAAAGATATAAGAAAAAGCAATCTGAAAGTTTTCTGTTTCAATTAAAACTTTATTTCAAGAGCCTACACCCCCTTCTCTCTATGCTTTCTCTAGTAACCTCACCATGTTTCTTAACAATCCAAGACTTTTATACTGGAAAGACAGACATTTATGGCTCTTGCTTTACTGGATTTCTTATTCTGTGGTAATTCCTACTGTCCAGTTAAGAGACCCTTTACATGAATGAATCTGTAAGAAACTGTTGTTACTTCACAAAAAGGTGCACTGGTTTTAAATGACCTGAAAATGAATAGAAACAATAGCTCTGCTGGTTGAACTTTCTTATTGACGAAGTCTTCTCTAATATCACATATTGTATTATTTAGGTCTTGCAACATCATGAAGTTAGTTTTGCAAAAGCTGGTATTCCTCTTTGTAAATCCAAGTCATGGGCACAAAGAGGCTCAGAGGCTGTTTTGCACTTGTGGCTGTTTGCAGTTGCAGTATGAGATGCCTGGAGACACGAGGGAGCATCTCTGCTGGAGCTTAGCCTGGAGCCAGAACATAGTCAAGCAAATTAGAAGATACACTCCTAGTGGCTTCACACAAGTTTGTGATCTGAACAAGTAGGACTATGCTCCCGGTGTATCGCTCTTGCAAAGCCATACTGCTTCCCTGCTTGAACTAATAAAATTGCCCGAAGGATCCATTTGCACACCCATGCCACAGTCGTAAAGATCTAAAGTATCAAAAGTGCATCTGACAAAATTACCCCTGGAGCAATGCTCTTCTTCACCAATTGACTCAAGCACATGCCGTCAGATGCATCCCTGTGGAAGGATTCTTCCACCTTTTTTAGGAAAGGTGTAAGTAGTATCCATGGCAGAAGATGTCCCCTGTTACATTCATTACTGAGAGCTGGTTGGAGACATTGTTTCCGAGCTGTTTTTCAGGACCTGTATATTATAACATAAAAAAAAAAAAAAAAAAAAAAAAAAACCAACCAAAAAAAGCCAAGATAGCCTTTTGCTTTTTTCTTTTTTTTCCATATTTTTGCATATCCAACCCTTTTTGCTAACACAGAAACGTTCATTTTTCACCTGTACCCAAACAAATGTCCACCCTCTCTATTAACACATGGGAACAAGTGTCTGACTGTTCTATCCTTCTTTCTTATTGACTCCAGTTTGTAGGCTAAAAGCCTGAGAGTAGTGGGAGGAGAGCTGAGGTAAAGAACCTTAGATTCTTGGCTCTTATTTGGGAATGAGCAAAACAGCATCAGTGGGGAACTGAGGGTAGCAAAAAGAATCAGTAAGCTGTGCACAGGTGTTGCCCAGCTGACCATATTTGCAGAGGAGAGTTCACAGAAAGCTAAGAAGATACAGACAAAACAGATTGTTCAAGCAGTGTCTTGAGCAGCCATGCACTACCAAAACATAGAATCATAGAATAGTTAGGGCTGGAAAGGACCTTAACATAATCTAGTTCCAGCACCATTACCCCTTCTTGCTTAATCCCCATAGCAGAGTACATCTGGAGAAATGGATAATTGATTGAAGCAGGATATGAACTTAACACAGGATAAAAGCTTTACTTCCCTCAGGTGGCTTACCATGAGTAAACTTTAGCTCTTGGGCCATTCATGTGAATATGACACTGTATTTGTGTCATATATTGTCTCAATATTTGAGCTGATATCCCAAACACAAGCTGTACTAGTGGTTTCACGTCTTTATACAGGATTGGACTTGCTTCAAGCAGACTTGGAGCATTTCAGAGAAGCCAAAGTCTATCTGGACAAAGACAAACTGCAGATAAACTATATAGCAATTCTTGTGAGACCTACAGTACAGAGAAAGCAGCCATGCAGAGCCAGTGGGGTAACTAGTCATCCTCATGTGGTACCTGGCAGCATTTCTATATGCATCTGTTTTGCACTGCAACTTCACAAGTGTTGCGTAAGGGAGAGAAAGGGGAACTGGCAAGGTAGACTGCACTATTGTTGACAAAAATATAGTGATATCCCAATAGCAAGTGACCCATGCTGTGTTTGCATTCAGAGGACAGCTCCAGCCCCACATTGTCCCATTTGGAGGCAAAACAAAATCTGCAAAGGCAAAGAAAATCTGGCACCTCTGTTAAGCCATCAAGCTTGGCATTCAGGTGGCCAAAGAAATCATATATAGAGTGTAAATGTCATCCAATTATTTTCCATATCTACAATACGATAAAGTGAATCTCAACCTGGAAGTGCCCATTACACACACTGTCATTCAGGAGCAGTGTCTTACATCAAGCTGAAGACCTCTGTTCTTGTAGATTTCTAACAAAGGTGAGATGAAGCCTCCCTCTAACAGCCTCAGTTGTCAGTAAGACACTTAGGAGAGCTCTTCTCAACTCATAACAGACCTTCAGGCTCAGATCCTGAGGCAAGATGACTGTTAAAAAGGTTTGACCTCTAGGGTAATATATTTTACTGTGCTCTTGCTTTTTTGGAAAGTCATTGCCTATCTGTGTGAATGTTACACACCTTTTTTCTCTTTTATAAGGTAGAGGCCAAAGGCCTTTTAGAAACACATAAAGGTCATGTCTATACATATGAAATAAAGTGACCCTCATGGTCATTTCTTTTTTCCTCTCTAGGACATCCCAAGCAAAGGCCAACGACCCCAAAGAATGGATTCTCCCCCAAACCAGGAGAGAGTCGAGATGCTGAAAAGCAGTTCATTCAGAGATTGAAGGAAAAGTGTGATGAGCAGTCCCGACAATTAATGATTATTCGAGATGAACTTAAAAGGGCCAGCTGTGGCTTTGATGTCTTTGCTATAACAACACAGCACTTTTTCAGGCAGGTAAGTGCAAGGGGCACTTTACTTACTTTACAAAGGTTCTTTGCCTTTATACCAGTCAGTTGCCCAAATTTATTCCATGATTGTTGAAACACTGTTATTGGAACAAAGAAAATGTAATTTCTTTGCAACAGTTGTTATGAGAACCATATTCTAATTTGATGCTGTATATTTGAAAATCAAAGGTCAGGAACTTGGAAGAGGAAGAATGGTGTCTGAAACATTTGTCATAAGCACAGAGGGGTTTCAGGATGTTTATAGGAATGAAGCAGATGCAAAAACTTAGAAGCCCCACTCCCTGGCTGCTGCAGTTGGAATGGAAAGTGTAACTGAGACATTGATACTTGTGGACAAATGCAAAAACGATCCATGCGTTTAGTCAGCCAAAGGTGTTGAATCAAAGAAAAGATTTGCTTTCTCACAGTACTTACTCTCCCTGCTCACCATGTATCAGGCAGACTGTTCCTTTCACTGAGGCGCCAGTCCTGAAGAGGTTAGAAGAACATTATCTCAGCATTTAGGAGATTCCATTCAGCAGATATGGAAAACATAAATAAAATGTGGTTAATAATTACAGAAGCTTATTTATTCACTAAACCAGAGATAAAATGAAGGATCTGTAGGCATTGCTTGTTTCAAAAGCTGTTTAGTGATCTATCTGAGCTCGGAGGACAAGACCTGATCTCTGTGCTTTCTGTACCATCCCAGGTTAAGCTGGTGTCCCAACTGCTTTTTAAAACAGGCAGAAAATCACCAGCAGAAGGACTCAAGGTTTGGATGATATTTTTGATTGCCTGTTGGTCTACTTATGGAAAAGTGTAAACTATATTATTAAATGGGAGAAAGAAAAACAAAAACCAAAACAGAGATTCAAACAGTCTTTACAAATTTTGAAATGCTTTTTTCAGCTTTTAGGGCTTTTTTTAAATTAGTGGCAGACGTTACTTTGAGTAAATGACCATGGCTCACATTTTCCCTGGGCAAAAGCTGATCTTGCCAGGGGGAGCTTCACTGAGCTGAAAAAACAGGGATTTTTTAAACATACTAAATATTTTAAATACATTCCCAAGGGGTTTTCCCCTCTGTTTTCCTTCAGTCTTGACATTTCTGGGGTTGATGGGCATTTTTCCTTTTTTTTTTTTTTTTTTGAGCTGACTGTGGAGTGTCCTTGATTAAAGCAGAGGAAAACAAAAAAGGGCAAAGCAGTGTCTGCTCAGCTTTGTCTATGCATTGTCCACTGGGGAGAGATTTTTCATCTCATGCTTCATTACAATTTGCTGGAGGAATTCTGGAAGCTTGGGCATATCTCTTCTGTCTCCTCTGAGTATGTTTTAAATGAGAGCAGCTGCTGCAGATGAGACTCTCATCCTTTGGTGCATGTTAGATCTGACCCAAGAATGCCTCCTAAGCTGAACACCTCAGGGGACTTTTTTTAATAGGGTCCTCTCCAAGTCCTGGTTAGGCATAGCTGTGCCTCATGTTCCTAGCTCCTATCAACTATCAGGCCAGCAGTAATACTCCTATTGAGTGCCTGGAGGTAAAGAAATAATGTGCCAGTGGAATTTAAGCAGCTTCAGGCTCGAGCAGGATTAGATGTATGTTTTTTTCAGATCCACTGCTGGACCTGCTTACTTGTGTCCAGCCTGAGTCAGTCCCTTCTGTGCTGGCCTGGTTGCCCTGAAGTGTACATATGTGCACATGACCATTCAGTGCAATGCAAGACACTTGTGTAACACGGACCTCTGCCAGGCCAAGACACATCTGGCTTCCCTGGGAGATGAGCTGCACAATCAGTGAGAGTGCAAAAGTTACTCACTGGGAACTGAGGATGTGGTACCTACATGAGGAGTATGGCTGTTGCAGGCTCCATTTTTAGTGAACAGAGTCAGGTGAGTGCTTCCAGAACTCTATTTTCACCACCAAAGATCTGAATTTCTGGTTGAGGTACTTGCTTGTTTTGGCTGAGGCCTCCAGGGAGGCCTAAAGCTGCTACACACTTAAATTCAGTGCTAAAGTTGAGAGCCTGCATGTATTGGGATGATCTGGGACTACTCAAGCAATTGAGTAATTGGACAGTCTGTTTTCTTGCAACATAAACACAAGCTTCCGAGCTTTTGAGTGTCATTCACAAGCACATTCTGTAGACATTATCTGAGGTGGCATTATTGTTCGAAAGCTTGAGCAAAATTGCATTGGCTGGCCCTGAATTAGGGCAGCATGGAAAAGGAATCTTTTCCCATTATAAAAATAATGCTAATTGTGTCTGTTTGTTTCTGAAGAGCCTGAAGGCAAAATGGTTGAGGTCTGAGTAGTGCTTCAGTTTGGAGAGGGAATAATGCTTGTTCAGGAAAAAGGTGGGGCTTTATTCCAGACAAGTTTGGGGTTGATTTGTCCAACTGGCTGTTATACTCTACTTAACAGAGGGCCTAATCCTACTTTGGTGGTAGGGAGCCTCTTTGGGCTGATAGTTATTCCAGGCCTAATTTAGTATATGTACCTCTCTCTCTACTTACTCCACACCAAACTAATGTCCAAAACATAGATTTTTATCTGAAATAGAGCTGAATTCTGTTGGAAAATGCATTCCCAGACAGTGAGGCTTGGACTGTGTTAAATCCATCCAAAGACCAGTGTTTTACACAGATGTAGGAGTCTCTCCATGCCCACAGATCTCTTGTCTTGCTCACACTGTTTATGTTTTCTCTCCAAAGTTGAGGAAAGCACCAATGTGAATGGTTCAGTAGACATGCTTAGCTGAAGGAGAGGGTTGATATGTGATAAAGGCCGTTGGCCATCACCAGCAGTTTGAGTTCTTTCCAAATTTAAGCACTTGCTGTAGCAACCTTAAGGTTACATGAACATTTTTTTTTGAGTTTTGTTGGATTTGTTTTCAGGCTGTTCCAGACCACTGTGGAATGGTATCCTGGAATCACCTCTGTTAGTTAAACATGCTCTTAGTAGGTGAGATTCATGTAATAGGCATCAAGGAGTGCACGACATGAAGCAGTACTTACTACAGACCTACCAAACGCCAGCTAAGCCAATTCCCTATCTTGGGGAAAAGGCTATGCAGTCAAAGCAGGTGATTACTGAGGCAGTGAACAAAAGAGTATTAAAGCAGTGGTTCTGACATAAGCATTTAGCTAATTATGAAAAGTAATGATTGCAGTGCCTGTGGACAGTGTGGGTTTTAATTATTATTTAATTAACAGATAGATTAGTCAAGATTCTCAGATATACACTCGTTATTCCTGTTGGATTTGGGAACCACTTCAAACTTATTCTGAAGAGGAGCAGGCTGAGTTTGTCCTTAATGTTGGATGTTCATCATGTTGATACAAATCCTTGTGCTGTGAGGGATACTCCCAAGTAAGCAACTGGCTGGTACGAGCTGAAATGGTGCCATGAAGATGATACCACGAAGACTGTAAAGCCAGTATCACGAACGGCTCCCCCTGGCTTGTGTCACTCCCGTCGCCCTGGCTCGTTAACCGGTTACAGTGATAGCCCTGACCCAGTTTTAGCCCTGCTCAGCAAAGTGAAGGGCGGCAGTCCTTTTTGGAAGTGGTAACAGTGCCATCTAAAGGATAGCAGCCCGAAGTGACAAATTCTGGAGGGTAAATCCTGCTGGACATAAGTAGGGAAGAAAAAAAAAATCATTTTAGCATCTCTAGTACACTCAGATCAGAAATGTTTGTGCTGAAGGCTGATGTGAGCAAACTCTGCCCAGGCTCTGGAAACCGGGCTAATGCCTTTGTGCCAGTCCAGCATGCCCAAGCAGCTGAAAAGTGGAGTCCCATTAGCAAGAGTTATGCTGGGGTAGTCTGTCCTGTACTCTGCTTGGGCATGGAGGGGTCTCCCGACTTGCCTCATGCTGGGGCTTTCATCACAAGGTGAAAACCTCAGGACAGGTCCCAGCACACAGGCACAATCAGATCGGCTTGGAATGAGGGTACCACACAGATGCCCTGAATGAGAGCTGCGACAGCACTGCAGAGCTTGATGGCATCCCAGAACTTTGTGCCTACCAACATTGGGAAAGACATGTCACCATTAACCAGTCTGTTTGTCTCCACATCTGAGCGTGGGTTACTTTGGGTGGGTATACAAAACATATCTTCCAGACAAGGAAACTCACATAGCAATGTCCTGCAAAATCTAGGAAGGACACGGAAAACTTTTTCTCCCATTCAAATAGCTGAGATATGTGTGTGCTTGTGGGTATTTATCAGAGTAATTTTTCTGTCCTGGGAATGGACAAAACGCCACTCAGTGTCATGTAACTACCTTGTCCAAATGATAATGACCTCTTGTGTTAGAGGCAAAATTGGTTGCAGTAGTCGTAGTTGCTTGGCACTTCTCACCGTCGCCTACAAACTAGTAATTTGGGCTAACAATACAAGTGCATATCTCAGGCTGAGCTGAAAATGGTTTGTTTTCACAACAGCCTGAGAATGAGTTTGGGTGAAATGTATCTATTGTTTGTGCCTGGTGGTAAGAAGCCAGCAAACATCAGAAAGACTGATCTTTGGGCTTTCGGGGGTACTACTTTCCCAACATTCACAAAATGAGTTAGAATTTAGCCCAAGAATAGTCTTCAGAAAAATGCCACTGGTCCCTCCCTCATCATTATTACAGTTTGGCTAGATTCCCTTTATTGAGCAAGTTCAGTCTTTTCTTTGCTCCTGCTGGAGACCAGAGCAGTCAGAACAACTCAATATTTTCATTCTGTATCCTGGAAAAATTCCATTTTGGACTTATCAAACCCTGGCGATTTAGGAATATGAATCAAAAACAATTTATTGCAAGACAAAAAAACACTTTGTTTGCTTGGAAGTTAAAAGTTAGAAAGAAGCTTTGCCATCATCTGGGGCTTTCTAAGCTGGTTTTAAAGTAGAAATGTGCAAGATTTGCAATAGGGGGCTACTAGTTATGGTAAAAGGGGAGTAAGAATTGGGAGGTGCTTCTCTTCTTGCAAGCTCTATCATGCAACTGCTACTGGACCTGAAGGACACCCACCATGGTCAGTCTGCCCAAGGAACAAGTCGGGGTTTGTGAACTGAAGGAAGAAAACACTTTTGCAGACCCTCTGTTTATTTGCTGTGGGTGCTAAAAGACAGGCAGCAAGAAGAGTAGGTGCTGTAGGAATAGAAACCTTGGAGCAGCTGAATACCTTTCTGTTCCTCATCCTCTGGATAACTGGATGTTACCAGAGTATGCTACACAGGGCCTATAGGGAAATCATTTCATCCAAGCTCTCCATCTCCATACTAGAGCCTGTCACTCATTTCCTGCTCATGCATCACCTCTAGGTGCTCAGTGCTCCTTTGCTGTGACTGCAGAGCCAGACACTAGCTGCACTGTACCCTTGGGGTCTGACAGCAAAACCCACCTCGGGGAGGGTCTAAGGGATGTTTGTGATTTCGCTGTGCCTCGGTGCCCAGCAGTTAGTTGGGGGCGCCAGGAAACTGCCATCACATGAGGGCACCGTGGAGGAAGAAAGTTGACATTTGTGGTGCACTGTTACCTGAGAGAGAGCAAAAAACAGCCTGCGAGGAAAATCAGCACTGATGTCAGCGCGGAGGATAACAACCTTCCACTCCATACATTTTAGCTGTGTGCTCCTGGATAGCACAGGTCCCAGGGCAGGATTTCCTCTGTGAAAACTCCTTCCACTTGCACAAGCTCCTTCCTCACTGCAAATGAGGCAATTAGATAACCTCTATCTCTGAGATACAGCCCCTTCTCCAGTGTCTGGCTGGTCTCCTTGCTTTCTGTTCTCTCTGGGCTTGTGCCCTAAGGCCATGTGGCTGAGAAAGAGAGAAGAGTCAAGAAAACAATAAAAACTGGAAGCAGGAACTTGCCTGGCTGACCCTGTCTCTAACACAATGGTTTTCTCAGCTCCTGTCCTGCAGCACAAGGAATGGGGATGAGTAACCCACCCCAGGGGAAGCAGGCAGTGAGCAGCAGGAGCAAGGGCATTTGGAGAGGCAGGAAGGGAGCAGCAGCAAACTCCTCTTCCTGCCTGGAATCCTGGGGCTGCAAAGCAGGCACAAAGGCTTTGCAAAAGACTTTTAACAGGAAACACTGAAGGCTATGTTTGAGTGAATTCAGGTGCCAGCACAGCTAGAAAAATGGCAGGTGAAGAACTAATTGCTTAGTAAAAATGATGTTTATTCCTGCTGTGTCCAGAGGAAATTCCCCAAACATGCTAATTGCATTTTTCCAGTTGAGTAGATTTTAAAAGTAGAACGAGCAAAAAATAACCCCAGTGCATATATATATACACACACATATACATATAGAATATCTTTACCCAGCAATTGGCCACTGGGGCCTGCGGAGTGGAAAAGTGATAAACAAGAGTGTTTGAGGGACTCTGCTTCTGAGGTGTCAGTAGAGATTTTTATCCTTTCCCCATAGCTTGTTTCCTTTGCAGTGCATGATAAGCCCTGTCTGGACCCATTTGTGCAGGCGTTGCCTGGCTTTGGCTGGTATGGCTGACTGCGGCACATCACTGCCAGCACTTCAGAGGTGGGTTCATGGTAATGCTGTACTAAGCCTGATGGAAATAACCCCCTGACTCCGGAAGCAGGGGCAGACAGGGAGGTGGGTGAGTGGCAACCTGTAGGCAGCACAGGCTTGAGAGTGCCCCAGGCTGCAGCTGAAATGGAGCTGTCACAGAATCTTTGGCAAAGGTAGTGCTGGGAAAGGTGGGAAAGCTGCCCAGTGGTCCTGCCTGACCTCTTCACCTCTCCTGTTGGAGCAATAACTAATGCTAGGCAGCTCTAGAGAGATGCCACTGCTTTTGATTTCTGCACCTGGCTGCACCATCAGTGTTTTCAGGTCATAATGCTATCCAATGCACAGTACTACCCTCAGGCATCTTGTACTCAACAATGACTGTTTAAGTAAGACATGAAATGCTGCTACCCCATCACCAGGTAGGACAACAGTGAATACAGGTGTCCTGGGGCAGCCTGAGGTGGGGTAGACCAGAAGGGTCTCTTACCAGCCTTGTAGCCAAACCAGCAGCAAACATTAGACTTCTGCAGATACCCTACACTAGTCCCATACAGCATGGTCTGTTCTGCTTCAGTCCCTGCAAGACACAAGGTAGAAAGTACAGGGAACCTCTTGGCTTGCCTCACTCTCCTCATTAGCTTTCTAACAGACCCTGCTGTGAAAAATAGTGCAAATTTTGGTTTGTGGGGGGTGGAAGAATATGGTTCCTTGGGAACTGCTGAGGTAGGTACATGGCCTTGTTTTGCAACAACCCCCAGATTACAGTAGGTTTGTATCCCTTGGATGCAGAAGAATTTTGTTAGTTCCACATGAATATTTCAAATTTCAAGATAAATAAGAAATAGCTGCAGGCATTCTAATGTTCCCCTTGAAGAGGTTTTAAATGTCTATTAAAAATTAAAGATCTCTTTATTTACATGTTGACCTTGAAGATAAATATATTTAGGCTGTGTGCCAAGTATCAGGTAAAGATGAATTTATTTTCTCTTTTTGCTTATATTATTGATCTCTGTGTAAGCAAGTGGCTTGATTGACAGACTTGATTTTATACTGCATTTGGAAAAAAGCAGAATAAAAGAATAATGGAAACAACAATAGGATAGAAAATGAAAAAATAAAAGAATAATGGAAAAAACAGAATGAGGATTAGGAATTGCTTTTCTTATGATGGCAGCCTCCAAATGGCGTGTATGCCTTCTGGTAGGTTTGAGGGATTTGGCAGCACACTGGGAGGTGTGTGAAAAGCAGTGATGAGTAATAGGCTCCTGGTGGGTTTGCGGCCTTTGCTTGTGCAGGGGACAGAGCAAAACAATTTCCTAACATTAATCATCGTTCTTTTTCTTTATTTCCTTTGATGGGTTCATTGGTTGCTCTCCACAGGTTCATACAAAGATTTCTAGTAAGAACATATCAGAACAAAGGCTTTGCAATTCAGTGTAGAACAATAGGTGCAAAGTTCATATATGCAAGTGTTAAACACACCAGAAACTGAAGAATTATTCTGCTTCCATGAAAGAACGGGAATATTTAACAAATGAAATTTTATACATAACTTTCAAGGGATTTGGGGAAGCTGGACAAGGTTTTCACTAAAAGGGAGCAATAAAGAATCTGTAACTGTAGTTAGTATCTGGGTGGATGAGCCCTGGTCTGTCTGAGTAAGAAGGATCCTATTCTTTCTTTGGGAGTCTGTCCTGGGCTACCTTTACTTGAAAAATCAATTTGTATCATCTTATTTGCCAGTGCAATAAAATCTGTTTAAGTAGCATTAGCTTGCTGTGTTTAATTGAATTACACAGAACAAGGAACAGAAAGATGTTGTCTGTATTGAATTAGGTCTGTTAAAAACAGAAAGCACTTGGCTGACTTAGTGTATTCCTTTTACATAATATTTAACCTCTATGTAACTATCTCATTAGAATTTAGGACATTAACATTTCTATTATTCCACAGTTGTCCCAAAAGAGCACTAGACATTTTGCAGATGATATAAATGTGGTGATCTGGAGTGCTTAACATCTACATAGTCAATAGCCCAATTAAAACTGGGAATTCAAAGTGACTGAGTCTTGGAGACGACCATATGTCTAGTTTATTGTGGATTTATCTGGATAGTCACGTGTTTGTGTACATGGACACACACACCTGTACACACACAAGTGCACATCTAAGTCTGTTCTCCTGTCTTAAATATCCCGTGGGAATTTCCAGTGAATGTATGTGAGACAGGGCTGGAGCATCACAGGGCCTGGGATCACCAACAGGGTAGCAGTGACAGGCCTCACTGGATAAGGACCGGGCAATGCAGTGTCCTGCCAGTATGTCACTGAGAGCAATAGTGAGGGCAGGCAAGAAGCAAAACCACACACATCAGGAAGTGCGTGGCTGCTGTGTGTGTACACAGTTCTGTACGAGCTGTAGAAGGGAGCCCAGTGAGTAGCTTCCCTTCTGCAGAGAAGGATATTCTCCCTGTTTACATTCATTTATGCCAAGCGGGTGTGATAAATATTTTACATCCCACGCAAGTTCATCCCACCTGCCTTTGGCACTGTTCCCTACAGTGCAACATGTGCCTCTGAGATGCTGCAGAACTGAGCAGCAGTACATGTCCTCAGCAGCACCGCTGGGCTGATGCCTGCCTCCGAGACAAACAAGCTGTGCAGTTTTGCTTATTATCTCACTCTGATTTCATCTGTGGAGAAAAAAACAATCTACGTTACTTTCTTTTTTTATTTCTTGCTTAGTATACTAAGAAAAGGGACCTTGATATATATAGTGCAGAGATTTCTGGTCAGAGAGACATTAAAAAACAGCAAGTTGTGTAATTGTATATATATTGAATGCTATCCTAAAGTAAGGAAGCTAAAGTAAAACTGAAATTGTATATATTTATCACAAAAACAAATATCAACATCTTGTCCATTAAGCTAACGAGAGCCTATCTCTAAGGGTTTTAAATGAAAGCTCCGATACCTTTATAGACAAATATCTATATAGTAGACTGAATAGACTCACAGAATC
>JAOEHX010055962.1:0-15067 GCA_025448015.1 Bolborhynchus lineola
TATAAATCATAGCACATATAATGTACATTGTTTTACATATGATATATAATATGCTATATGTAATGTATTATATATAATATATAATATGATACACGGTATAGAGTGTATAATATACATTCTATTTTATGTATATAAATGTTATGTATTATAAATTATAAACAATATAGTCTACATTGCAAACTATATATATTAGTATGTGTTTGCAGGAAATTGTTAGAATGTATGCAGTTTTATTTATATGTAGACATGACATGAGTGTAAAATAGGGAACATCACCCAGACTGTTTCAACAGAATTGAACTAGAACGTGGTGAGGTCAGTGGTAAAGGTGGCCAAACAGAGGGAAATAACTGCTTGGGAGGGAGAGCAGGCAGAGGGTCTGGGCTCGGGGTTCTTCCCTGGACACCTCAACTGTGGCAGTTGTCTGACTGTTCCTTTAAGGTTTACAGAAGTTGAAATGAAGGAGGTGTTAATATGACAGACATTCATTAGGGTCCTCTTCAGGTGGGTGGTGGGAAGTAGTGGTTGCATAGCGTATTAAATGGTTTCTCTTGTGCTGCCTAGTAGCTCTGCTGTGGTGGCACGTAGACACTTAACTTCTAAGTCCAAGTAGTGTGGGGATTGAATGTACAATGTCTTTTGGCCTTTCTGCTTTCCCAGGGTCTCTGATATCCTCTGAGTATGATGCTGCTGTTGACACTAACTGCTTAGAAGATAGATCTGCGTCAGCTCCTGAAGATTTTTGTGTGGTCCGTTCTCTCAAGCACCCTAGAGAAAAAAATACTGGACATACTGCAAAACAAACCTAGTAGTCAATTCATCAGCATGTTCTTCCTGAGCCTACCCTTTCACCCCTGCTGTATCAGCTCTTTGGCTGTTCTGTTCAACTTAATGCACTTTACTCATGTTGCATGCTTCCAGGGGATGAAAAAGATAGAGTCTGAGTCCTTTAGATGTGTGTGAGAGTTAGAGATGATGCCCTTCTACCAATTTACTCAGTGATAGCTTGAAAACTTGTTACTGGGCAAAGATGCTCCTGAAGTATTTCATTCTTTATACACTCAGATCAAGATAATGTTGAATTTGCTGCTTGGAGCAGTTAACTGAAAGCCCTTCAGTTCCAGTAGGTTAGCCCGTAGCCATTCCTCTTTATTGTTTCAGTTTATCTATAAATCTCTCTTATTCTTGTAAATTCTAAGTAAAGGGATGACTCTCCCCATCTGAAAAGATTTCAGTGCTGCTTGAAGCCTCCTTGTACTGGCAGAAAAGAAACAATAGAGCTTTGAGCTTGAACTGAAAGACAGATAAGATCACCAGGATATTTCCACAGCAAATGCAGAAAATATTCTTCACTAATGGATTCTTGGTGCTCTCTGGCAAGCAGTTGAGTTCCTTGGGTACGAAAGAGGCGGGGACTGGCTAGCTTTTTCTTCCTTTTTAATGTTGTGAGGGAAGGAAGTGAAAGGTGGTTTCTCTGCTTGACCCATGATGTCTGTCAGACATAGGGTAAGCTAATTAAAATGTCACTATATGTACATGAGGGTGATGAGGCAAGAAATGTCTGATTGCTTCCTTGATTCAAGGGACTTGTCTGTGTCTTTGCTTCTATCTATGCACTGTGAAATCTGCAAGCAATTCATGCTCTGGGATAGGAAAGAGGCCAGTGGGTAAATCTGTGCTCTTTCTCTCTCTGGAGTAAAACAGAAAATAAATGAAATCTATTCTTGCTCTACTGCAATTACTGAGGCAGTCTCACTCCAGCTGGGCGATAGCGGGGATACTGTTTCCTGCTGTCCTGTTGTGGTCAGCACTCCTACACTCTGTGTCACTGGACCAAGTGCTGGAAGAGGGTGGCACTGGGTCATCGAGGTTTCCACGGCCTAGTTGTGTCAGTGCACAGCATGTGAGGAGACAGAAGCAAAGCAGCAGCCTCCTCTTTCACATCCTTTTGTTTGAAAGTATGTCCTGGTAAGCCAAGGGAATGATGGAGAGAGATAATAACACACCCTTTGGAATATTCTTTGGAAACACTCGGGTGGCAAAGAGGTGTTCCAACCCATACAGCCCGCATCATTGAAAACCACTGAACAACAGCAAAGAGGGAAAAAAAGGGATGATCATCAGGAAAATTGCTATAATGGTAAGATAATTAGAACACAGAATGATTAATATTAGTCAGTGTGCTGCATTGGCAAGGACTGTGCAAGTTGACATAATAGGCCTCTTCCATATCAAATGTGGGGTTTCAGCATTTGGTTTAACACTTTCATGTGACTTTAATAGAGTTCATAATTGAAACAGGCATTTGGTTCTCATGTAATATTGCACAGTGCTTTTCCTCTCCTATGGCTGCTACAAGGAGCTTCTTGTATTTCCTTTTGTAACTACTGATTACTGAAGTATGAAAGCCACCCTTACCGTGGAGTCCTTCTACACTGTCTTGAATGCTCAGCCAGACACGAATTCCTAAGTGTGCTCTTCATGTTGTGCTGATGAAAATGGACTTTCCTAAAAAGAAACATCTCTGAAGTTCTTCAGAAAATGGTTGTCTTCTTCTCAAGGAATAAATATCTGGACTCAAGAGATCCAATACTGACATTGCTTTTGAAAAAGACTTCTATAAATGTCTAATGTATCACAAGCCTTGTCACTTGGAGTGTCCTCCAGCCAGCCTTCCTGTGTGGGCTCCTGCTAAGCCCCTATTATATGCCAAGACTAAATTGGTGCAAGAAACTAAGTTTAGCATCATATTTAATCACTGGTTTTGTAGTGTGATTGAGTTTGAAGCAAAACTTTGACTGCAGAATTACCTCAGTGAAACACACGTGGTCCCCATCTCTACCAGATGTCACAGGCAAATGAGGAGTTGTTCTCTTTCACTCCTGACAGCCCCATGTGCTCGTGGACCAAGTCCTTTGGCATTTTGTCTCCCTCCGTTTTCACCAGTTGCTTCTGAGTAGGCTTGGGCCATTTTACAAGGATCTGCAGTGGCTTAGACATTGTCTGTTGTCTGCTCTCTGTGTTGGAGTGCTCATGGTAGCACAAGCTTGGCCCTCCCGCTGCCTCTGCCACACTGCAGAGATCAGGCACATCCTTCAGTACAGCCAGATTTAACATTGGTGCTTTGTGGCAGAAAACTCCCTGACTTCAGTAGTGCTTTTTTCCCTCTCACCCCTTGACTATGTAAATAAAACCTGTTTTTTCCTTCCGGAGTGGGAGAGTGCACTGCCCAAATTCCCTCCTCTGCTCCGGTGCACAGTGTGCGGGGCCTCTGACTGCTGTTACAAAGGAATATGGGAAAGGAATTGCAGTCACGCAGCTGTGCAGTGAATATGTAAAGAGTGTTTGGTGTGGTGTGTATTTTGTGGATTATTTTCTCTTTCCTTCTTACCCTCCCTCAGATGAAATTCCTGCGCTTCATCCATCCCTCTGGGTTGGGGCAATCAGCAGATACGATCTAGGTCTGCACGGGAGCAGTGGTTGGGCATACCAAGCAGTTGCATTAGGACTAATAGGAAACAAAGCTGGGAACAGGAGACAGAGAAATATGGCAAAATAAGATTCATTAGGGATCAGATTCAATAACTGTAAAATGATGAGAAGTTTATGATCAAAGGCTTACTTCAAGCATTTTAATGACACAGTCATTTAATCCGTTTAAAGCAGATAGATAAGGAGTTAAGTGAAATCTACAGCAGTAGTCTTTCTGAGCTGTTTATGAACCTGTTACAGGCTACAGATCATTGTGAAAGGCACAGGATGGATGCCTGCTATAGTAATTGAATAGTATATAATGGGCTACCAGTCTTTACAGGCTGATTTACATGTTTGGTCTGTAAAACTTAATGCAAAAGCTTGTGGTTTGTCTTAGAAGCATGTGTGGTTCCTGGGCTATTTCTCATGTGTCTGTTCCTAGCAAGAGCGCTGAATGCAGGACAGAATTACTTCAAAACCTTTCTGTGCCAGGATGTTTAATTCCCAGTGGGTGTATCTCCTCTGGAAGTAGCATCGGTTTAGGCTGTTGTAGTGACAACATTCAGATAGGCTCTGACATTTGAACCACCATTTCATCTACTATAGGAATTACACATCTTAAGGAAAACTGGTGGGGGTCAAGGGACACAGAAGGTTGTTTTCATCTTTTCCTTCCACTGTGGGACTTGTGCCCCCTCTCTCGGTGACTGTCCTTGGTCAGTCAGCTTCCTTCCCAGCTTTTCTTGCCAAACTCTGGACGCTTGGACAGCGCTTCTTGGACAGCTCACGGAAAGTGGTGCTCTGTCGGTCCTGCATTCTCTCTAGCTTTTAGTCACCTGGCCACTGTGAAATCAGTTATAGCTGGAGGGCTGCGTGTGTCTACAGGCTGCACCACCTTCTATTTCTCAAGTAGCTGTTCTCCTCTTCAGTACTCCTCTCTCAGTGTGCAGAGTCCTGGGTTCATAACATAGCTAACAGCTCCTGTGTCCCACATGCTCCTTCAGTAAAGGAGTACTCTTCTTTCCTTAAACAGTCTCTCTACACACACTTTGCACAGCTTGAGAAGCAAGCAGAGGGGGCTCTTTCTTTACTCAAGGCTTGTTGAGCTATAGGAAGCAAAGTAGTCGCCACTGCTGCATTGTTTAAGGCTGTGTTACAGCCCTGGCTATGCGTGCTGCAGACAGGGCAGCAGAGTTGGTATCAAGCTGGTAGGGAACAGGAAGAATTTCCCAGGGCTCCAGGCCATCTTGTTTTCTACCTGCACAGTTCCTGGCCTGCAATGATATTGATTAGTTCTAAAATAGGAAGATGATAAATGGAGATTTCAGGTGGTTCTGGGAGATGTGACTGCATGGTTGGAGGTGTTTAAATGAAGCCTGGAATATCTTCCCTTACCTCATGCTGGTTTTCTTGCTGATCCCAAGAGGGATCTGCTGATGTCTAGCAACAGTGTGGTCCCATGGAGGGGCCTTTGTGCTTCACATGGCAGCTACCTCCATCCTCACTTCAGCTTCTCTGCCCCGTGCTCACTGCCTTTCCACTGCAATCTTTGGGATGTCTGTTAAATACTCAAAGGGGGCATATAAGGCAGATGGGGACAAACTTCTTAGCAGGGCTTGTTACAATACAAGAAGTGGTAGTGGTCTTAAACTTTTAGAGGCAAGATTTAGAGTAGATAGAACAAATGGTTTTTACACTGATGGTGTTAAAATAATGGCACAGGTTGCCTGGAGTGGTGGTGGGTGCCCCACCCCTGGAAGCATTCAAAATCAGGTTGAATGGAGCTCTGAGTAACCTCTCCTGTTGAAGATATCCATGATCATTGCAGGGGGGTTGGACTAGATGGCCTTTAAAGGTCCCTTCCAATGCAGACCATTCTGTGATTCTGTGATTGTCAGGTTCTGATGCAGTTAAGTTTGCCTGGACCTGCCTGGCTTTGATCCTTCTTGGATACAGCAGATTGATCTTTGCAGAAGTCAAACCCTTGGTCCCTGTGCACCTCCCAAGGAAACTTCATGGACTGCCTGACCTGGTAACCCAGTATTTGCTGCCCATCTCACATGGCAGAGCAGGATTCCTGATTTCACTGCTTCTTTGCTTGGTAGTGCTTCATTCTAAATAGGAGACTATCTCATGTAACAGTTTTTGAGAGGCAGACACTTTTGGGTGTGGTTTAACTCAATATATAGGCTGCAGAGCTGAAGTGAAGGTGCTGATCAGTTCCTACAGTGGAGATAGCATTCAGAAAACAAATTAGAGTTTGCAGTTGGGAAGGATCCAGGCAGAACTTAGAAAATTGAATGGTATTCTCAAGTTCAACATGACTAAGCTCATTGCTGATCCAGAGAAAGCAGGCATGTGTTAGGAATTAGGGATGCTTGGGATTTTTTCTGTTCAGGATTGAGAGGCAGCCATGTTACAGTCTCGGGTAGGGCTTTTTTAATATGGATTAGGATTCTTAGCACTGGCAAGGAGGTAGTTGTGGGGAACTGATCTTGAGATTAGTGAGCTGGGTTTATCTATTCCAAGAGACCAGTTAATAGCTGACGCTTTCTCAGTGTGTCAGCTCATGATGTTCCAGGAGTTTCTTGAGGGCAGAACCGTAATTATTTATCCATCTGAACCCTGCTTGATGAGCATGAATAGCCATAATCATCTTGTTGTTGCTGTGACACACGTGTGATGGGAAGGAAATAATCTGGGATTACAGGGGTAAATAGTGCTTGTTCAAGTTGTTGGCTTCCTTGCTTCACCTCTACTCTGCAATCCCCCAGGTGCCTTGTTGACTCCAGAGACTGGAAACTAGATGGCAGATGTTGCCATCAGAGGGCAGCTGTGGAAGGTGGATGGATGATTGGCAGACAGGTGTTAGATGGGAACATAAGAAGTAGTTTGTTAAAGCTCCAGCTTTAATGAAAGAGAATGATTGTTTTACAAAGAACGTGTACGCTGTACACATGTGGTCAAGAGTGATGTGTGTAGAGATGTGTTCATGTTTTGTGACTCCTTTCTTGAGCTTTCACATCTCAATCTATCTTTCTTTCCTCACCGTCACCCAGAAGAGAACTCCTTAAGTTAACTTTACTCCCTTTAGATCAGGATGGAGACTCCCCAATTTAAAGCCTGGTAACCGAGAAAGATGGCAGGTGACAAGCCTGTTTCTGTTCCCTGTTTTTTTGCACTCTAATCACCAAATGAGCCTTGTACTTCTCCAGTGAGCTGGATTGCATCCATGTGGATCAATATGCACAGGTTAAAGTTATTGTTACAACTGTGAAAAAGACATTCCCTTTAGCAGGAAAAAGTACAATCCCAGTGTCATTCTGCTTTTCCATCACCTGAGGATTAGAGCAGCTCAACCACTCTGAAATATTAAAATGAACATCGATTTGGAAGTATTTTCATATTTAGAGGCATTGATTCTAATATAATTTCTTTACAAATTAGAATTCTCCTTGAAAAAGATTAAACTGCCAGTGATAACATCTTGGTTCTTGTTATGTCTGAGAGGAATAAATGCTGAAGTTACAGAATTGTCTGGAGGCTTAGAAAGTAAGAGGGGAATTAATGATTTGAGAGAGAATGGATGAAAGTATTGGATAACGCTTCTTCTGAATTGGAGGAAGTGGGATGAGTTGAATTAAGAGGTTTATGGCCAAAAAGAATATCCATTTAGTCTGAGCTGCTGAATAACACACAAAATACAGGTTTAAGAGAAATCTCTACCCAGTGACTTGTGGTTGCTTCACAGACTCTTTTTAATAAGATATCAAATTTTGATTTAAAGATACTACGTAATAGACAATGTATTGGTTTCCATGCTTAGTCATCCCTATTAAAATATATATGTATATTATTCCCAGTTGGCTGACTTCCCCGTGAGCTATTGGGTTCTTGCTACGCTTTTGTTGCTAGATTAAAGAACCATTTAGTGTCAGATTTCCACCAAAGAGCCTGATCAAATTGCTTCAGCCTTCTCCATAGTAAATGCAATAGTTTGATTTCCATTCATTCCTTTCTGTGAGATGTGTTCTTCAGACCATGAATCATTCATGAGAATCTTCTTACACCTTTCCTTAATTTTCAGCAGCCTTCTGACACATGCCCAGCTCACCTGGGCGCAGCGCCACTGTAGTGGTCTCATCAATGTTGCATTCAGAGGCAATGTTATTTCTCTAGGACTACTCATAGGAATGTGAAGATTTTCACTGTTCCTTCTCTTTTCTCCCCACAGCATTAAATTGGAGGTTACCCTGAATTATTAACCATGGTTAAAGTCCTTCCTCACTGACATTGTCTGCCAGAAAGTATTACGTACCTGAGACTCCTTTCTGTGCTTTGGGATGTCTTAGGGCACATTTGAATTCCTGTGGAAGGGTTGTGCCTAACACAATCAGATTTTAAGCTGCCTTTGTGGGCTTTGTTGCTTGCTACAGTTCTGCCTTTGTGTTGCCTGCATATTTTACTAAGGGTTTCTTATTTTCTTGTGTATCTTAGAGGTTGAACGCTGCATAGGAGTGGTGAAAGAAGCAATTCTCATTGGAGGTAACTGGGAAATGGCACTATTAGTTCATCAGCTTTCAGGCCATTTAAAACCTGCTCTAGTCTGATTTTGCATCCTGCTGGTTTTAACAGAAAATGTGATTTTGATACCGAGGCGAATATTTCACAGAATTCCCATTCTGTTGTGTCAACACAGTTATCTTAATTAGGTAGACTTGAAATCTCCTCAAGTCTATTTGACAAGACCTGTTTTCCATGAAATTGTGTTACTTGCTTCTCTCTGCTCTCTTCTTCTAATGGAGTTATGTATCAGTTCTGAATTGTGAGTTAAGGGGATTCAGTTTGCTGCCTTCTGGAAGCTTCATGATGAGTGAACGAGGCAGCAGATAACTTGATCTCTATGAGGCGAGCTGCTTAATCTCATTTCTCGGTCTTCACAGTCTATTCACCAGCCTGTGCTATCTCACTCCCACTGCAGTAAATGCAAACTGTGCAGATCAATAGTGCCGATGGGTGATTAGTAATTTGCAAACTTCAGGAAGTGAATTCATCCAGTTTGAGGTTTTAAGTTGGAGAAGAAAGCAGAGGAGTGATTGAGTGGGCTGAAATGATGGATTCAGGTATTTCCTCTCCAGTGAAGTGTAAGCATCGTTGAGCTCTGTTAAGCAGGACCATAGCAGAGGTTTGTTCTCCTTTTGCAGTGATTGCAGAAAATAATGTTTTCTCTGAAATCGCTAACATCAAATGTGCTTTTCCTTTATCACCTCTCTTGATCTTCTTCACTGTGACCTGCTGGAGGATAAAAATGGATAAATTTATGCAAAGAAGATTTTTATCATTATTTTCGAGGTCACTTTTTGCTGGTTCAGGCAGATGAAGTCAGAGGTGCTCATCTCCTCCTCAGTATCAGCTTCAGGCAGAAACTCCCTGCTCTCTGTCAGTACATCCCAAAGGCATCAAAGACTATTTGGGGGTTCTGCTTGTGAATGCAACTCAGAAAAATGCCTTTTCCTCCCTCAGAGAACTTGTGTACTGCTGAAGATTGCAGCAAATAGCAGTAGTTTTAAAACTAAAGGTTTAAGGTATTAAAACCAAAACAGTAACTGAAATATGAAAAATGACCAGGTAATTGCTTACAATAGTCTAAGGAGGACAGAATGCATTCCCCCATAGCAACTGGGATCTGCCCCCTGAAAGCATGATTGTGTGCTGAAAGCTGCTGTCTGAAAACCAGGAAGGTTGTCTTTGGGATTTGCTCAAATGAAGCTGCAAAGATACCTTCTCAACCACAGCTCATCTGTGTTCCTGAGTTATGCATGTGTTGTCTAATTAAAACTTAATGGGAAAGAAGTAACTACCACAGAGCAAGAGCATGTTGTGGTTGCTGTTGTGTAAGGCTGAGCGGTCCTCCCCTTGGTGCTTTGTTACACCAAGGCTGGAGAGCTGGTTTCCCACTGTGAAACACCAGAAAACTGGAATTTCTCCTTATTCTCAGTGTTCTTTCATAAAAACATTGTGATTCACATTGACAATGAGGAAAGGGGTGATAAAAACCAGACCCTGAATTTTGTACAGCAGGATATACTGTGTTTTGAATGAGGTTTTGTAGGGTCTTAACAGTTTATAGGTTGACCTTGCAGTCGTAAGTCTGGGGAAACATGGCAGTAAAGTTTGAAATCATTGCCCCTTCACATCTCTGAGCAAAATGTGCTTGTTGCTCTCCAGCCCATTAGTATGGTGAAGTAAAACTGGTGAAATAAAATCAAACAGGAGATAGGACAGTTGTATTTCAGACCCTTAAGTTGTGCAGTTTTGTGTCTACCACATATATTTCAAGCTAGATTAAAATTGGAGATGAACAGATACAAGGCAGGTTTAGCATGTTGACAGAGTCATTTTGCTAATGGGCTGGTGATCCCACTGTGTGTGATGTTCATAAGCATTTTCCCATATCTTTGGTTCAAATTGCCTTTAAGAAAAATAGTCAAATAGTAGTTAAAGCTTTGCAGGCAGCCAGAAAGTATTTTCCCCCCAGTGGAAGCCAAGAAAGTGTATTTAAGCAGATGGTTGTGCTGCTATAAGTCCCCACCACGGGCAGGCTCCCACAGCACATGGGATGTGAAGTGGTGTGGAGGATGTAGCTTATGTCACCTACCAAGGTGCAGCATAGATCAAAACCCTGCCCTTGTGCCAGAAATGTTTTTCTCTTTGTCATGGGAGTAGAACAGTTTAAACTGAAACTCTTCTTTGCAGACAAAGCTCAGATGGATCCCTCGTGATCCTGCTTCTCTTCCGCCCTCTGCTCCATTACCACTTGAAATTACCCTTCTTAGCCCAAGTATTTATTCATGGAGACTTTCTAGGTCTCATCAGTACAATGGGTAAATCAAAGCCAAGTTACCAGCTCATACTTTCTCAGGCCGTATGTAACTAGCGAGAGGTATTGATTTAGTTTTGAAGTGATGTACTTTATAAATATGCATGAGGATTTAGGGTTATTTAACTGTGCTTTTTAATTCTCCTTGCATTGCTGACTCTTCTAGTCGAGACTTTCTTTGTATGCACAGCAAGGTGCTCTGTGACAGCCCTGTTCTCACTGCCTGGGACCTTTCTAATGTTTGTTAATCCCAAGTCAGTAGAAACTTTAAATGATCAAGGAGTAAAAGTATACAAAGCAACACCCTTCTGCCTGTGGACCAAGGGAACTGAGTCCGGCTCCCTAAGGAGCTGGGTAAGGAAACCTGGGACCAAAAAGTGATCATTAACAGGTGGGGAGGAGGAAGGAGATGGAGGAGAGCTTCTCCATGCTCCTGGATAAGGGGGGAATATGCTCTTTTCATCAGGGATCCTACAACTTGCTTAAATAAATGAAATAACCTCATCAAATGGTGAAAAAGGAGGGGAAATCAAATGTTTACCTATTTGCCCTGAGGAGCTGGAAGGAAATTGAGCCACTGAATCGATATTGGGATATTTTAGATACTCAGGTCTCTAACTTGAGAAAGAGCAGAAAAAAGAGAAGGTTCTGCATATTCAACATAGCTAAGTGAAACTAAACTTTGTGGTGGGTAATATAGGTAACTACATGGATAATTAAGGAGGGTATGTGTGTATATATATGTATGTTCTCTGAGATGTTGGAAGCTCCCTGTTTGCTCTCTCACTTCTTCCTCTACCAAATGATCCACTACTAGAGAAAGAGCAATTTCCTCCTGGTACCTGGTTGGATATTGAGGGGGGGAAATGAGCTCTCCCCAGGGGCAAGCCGTGTCAAGACAAACACATCGCTGAGATGTGGCTGTGACAAAAAGAATAAAACTTGGCCATTCTTCTCTAGTGCCTCTTCCCCTCAGTGTGTTGCAAGGACATGTTTTGTTTCCTCATTATCTGCTGCTTGGCCAGCACAGGAGTGTGGGAGGCAATAGCCTCTCTCAGTGAGAGCCTGCAGTGGAGCTTGTTTAACCTGGAGCATGTTTGCTATAAAACCCACTCAGACACTGCCCTGCTGCTCCAGGAGACTGTCAGAAATGAGTCCTCCAAACCATTTGTGTCTGTCACACTTTCTATATGATGTGAAAGGCAACTTGACTTGTTCTTTAAGTGGAACTGCTTCCAGCTTGAGGCAGGGAGTCTCTTAATGGCAGTGGGTTAGCTCTGTGCTGTGGCCGAGGCTGAGGGTGCATGTTCATTCACTGGAAGCACGGGGAGCTTTGTACCCTGCCAGGTCAGAGTTATACATGCAAGGATATATAATAGCACTTTCAGATACATTAAATTACAAGGTTGAAACTTGAAGCCTTTAGGAAGTCTCAGCATTGCTGTTAATGCTGTTGTGGTTAACCTCAGCAATCAGCCTGTGCAGTGTTTGCTGTACAAATACACAACATGGTAGACAGCAATTTTTGTCACTTACATTTTAGGCTGTTATGTACTCAGCTGAGCTTAGATGGGTCCTGCCATCAGATCTGAAAGGCTGTAGCTTTTGCATAATTTGTAATTATTCATCTTTATTTTTATATAAGATACTATCTAAAAAAATACCCATAGAGGTTTTGGGTTTGTTCTAATGAGATATTGTTAACTGGAAAATCTTCCTACATTGCAGTTCTACTTTCCTTTATGATGTCTGGAAAGAGGGACCTCTGTTGTACTTCACTCTCTTTCCACTTTGAATACCGAGGGTACCAGCTTGGCACAGCCAATTTGTGCAGCTTTTCTCCTCTGGGATCTCCCCTTGAAATCCCACCTGAATTAATTCCAAAGTAGAGCTTGTACCAGGAAACGCAGAATTAAGGAGGCATTTTATAGAGCATCACTGGGAGGGAAAGCTTTGAATGGTTGAATATCTGGATTGGAGTAAATACTACAAACTCCCTTCACTTCAAGTATCTTCTTTCTTGCCTGTTGTGCAGTATCTGCATGTGCCTGTTGCTTGCAGAATAAAGAAATCAGAACAACAAAGATGTAGTTTAATTTCTCATATTTGGAAGTATGTACACTTCTGCTCAACAGCTCGGCCTGGTCCGACACTTCTCAACAGTGTTCTTGGCCAAAGTTACTTCATTTGTATGGGGAAGTTGATAAAATGGTTTTTGAAATTCAGATCTGTGAGAAACAGAGTTGCTCACCATGGAGTTAAGTCTTATCTCTGGAAACAAATTCCTGTAACTCAAACTAAAAGCGCTTTGGGGCTGTTTTCAGAACTGATGTGCTTTTTACTTTCAGTGTCTATCAAAGGGTTTTGAACCATCACAGGTCTTCTCTGCACGCTACCAGGGTGTAAATAATAGCAACTTTGTATGGACATTGTTCTCTGGACTTAAAACAACTGGTGTAGAAACCCTGGAATTCAAAGCTCCAGGTGGTAACAAACCATCCTAGAGCAGACTGTGATTTTCCTCCATTTCAGTAAAAGGAAGAGCAGCAATTGAAAAGGACAGTGAACGTTTGAATGCATTCTTTCTTTCAGATTATCCCAGCTCCACACCATTCCATGTCTTACTGTCCTGACTCTTAACCTTCTGATCACGTTTGTTTGCATCCCTGACCTCATCTGAATGCCTCACTCAATGCAAATTATAGTCTTGCGTCCTCCAGGGGATAATGCATTTGAAAGTGGGTATAGAGGAAAGGTTTCCTATTTAAAACTGTACCTGAAGGGCTTCAGCACCACTGCTGAGACATTTTCTTTTATTACTTGTATTGCAGCAGTGCCCAGAATGTGTTATATGTTGTACCCAAAGATGTGGTCTGGTGGTAGAGCAGTGTGATTAGGTGATTAGAGCTTTTCTGTCCATGATACATCCCAACTCCAACTCTGACTCATTGCTAATTTGCTGTAGATGCCGTGGTAAAAGAGAGCCATAGGCAGGAATATCAATGAGTATGTGTAGTTGCTGCAGGTCAGCTCAGGAAGGGAAAGAAAAATCCCAGTGGAAGTCCTTGTGGGAGAAGCAGCTGATCCAGGCATTGGAGGTGGCATTTACTGATAGAGTGGGGAAGGTAATACGGGATTACTGGTGTCATTGCTTGTGAGGGTAGGGACCCTGAAATTAGTTAAGCTGATGGGAACTGTAGAGGAGTTACTGAGGATGAAAAGGCACAACTCAGATTATCTTTACCTTTGCTGTTCTGGAAATGACTAACATGGGTGTTCAGAAGGGTTCCCAGAATCAAGGTGTGTGGACAAGAGGTCACATCACTGAGGCAGGGAGAAAGATCTTCCTGTTTTGGAAACGAAGTAGCAGGAATTTGCTAAGAACTAGCTAAGGGAAGGATATAAAGGTTGCCCAAGTGAATTTCTTGTTGCCACCGGGTCTCATGCCTATTCCCTTCCCTCTTTCCCACTTTTTCTCTCCCCATCATCTATCTTTGTGTGGTCATCTGCAGCATGCAGAAGCCTGAAACCTGGCAGCAACAAGTGAGCCTCTGCTCAACATCCAGCACCTTCTGGGTTGTTTTTGACTTCCAGCTGTTCCCGATTTCGAGTGTGCGCCCACTGGCAAAGCTGTGAGGAGCAGGTGGTGGTTGTTACTTATTTGTTAGCTTGCTTTGTCTCATCTTTGCAATCCATTTTTGTTAATACAGCTCCTGTTCTGAGGGCTTTAACAATCCCTCGGTGTAGTTATCTTCTGTGACAGAGGGAGCTGGGGCTGCTGAGTGTGCCGCGCTTTGTGCACTGGCTACAGAGGGAATTCTTTGGGATGTAGTTCACTGTGGGTTTTACTCTAATCACTTTAACAGGCCTGAGCAAAGAAACAAAAGGAACAAAACCAAGAAACAGAATTTCCATTAAAATGGCATTTCCTGAGGTAGGATTAAGCTTTCAAGGCTGCCTGCTACTAGATGCCGAAATGCCTCCTATCTCCTTTTGTAGGAGAGAGCTGAGTAACCAATTTTTGGGTTGGTTTTAAAAAGCTGTTAAAAATAAAGTCAAGGTAGATGAGGAGAAGCTGCTCACCTGCACAGTGAGCCCTAGTGCATAAGCTGCTGCAACAAGAGCTGTGTTTGTTGGGGACCTTGGCTGTGCCTTTCAGATAAATTCCAGTTTTACGTTCACACTGGGCTTTTGGTCTCCATCTTGGAGTAAAGTTTACAATGGGTATTGGACAATACATGGACAATTCTTGACGTAAATGCTATGGCACTAACTGTAAGCTGAAGATAAATACATTCAAAGATGTGTTGTAATGATTTGTGACTTCAGGATGATTTGTGACTTCTTGGGTTTCATAATTCAGTAAAAGCAGCAGGGTATTCATTAGCTGTATGCAGAGCCCTGTGCCTGTGTTTACTCACAAATACCACTTGTTTACGGAGGAGCAAACTAGTTAATTCCAGAAACCTGAAGCCTTAGCAAAGTCATGCATTTCTGTTACAGCTTGAAATGTGTGTAGGTTCTGTGCTCAGGAGGAAGCACTGAATTCCAGCATCTTTCCTCCAGCCCGTCAGGGTTGTCATAGAATCATAGAATAGTTAGGGTTGGAAAAGACCTTAAGATCATGCAGTTCCAACCCACTGCCATGGGCAGGGACACCTCACACTAAACCATGTCACCCAAGGCTCTGTCCAACCTGGCCTTGAACACCGC
>JAOEHX010055963.1:0-11038 GCA_025448015.1 Bolborhynchus lineola
CAAGGACTTTCTGAGTCTCATGCTCTGCCAGGGAGGAGGGGAAGCCAGGAAGAAGCAGAGACAGGACACCTGACCCAAACTGACCAAAGAGGTATTCCACACCACAACACGCTATTCCCAGTATATAAACTGGGGGCAGTTACCTGGAAGGACCAGATCACTGCTTGGTTGGTCTGGGTATCAGTTGGCGGGTGGTGAGTGGTTGTATCCTCTTCCCTTGTTATTTCCCTTACATCATTATCATTGATGCTAGCAGCAGTGGTTTGTGTTATACCTTAGTTACTGGACTGTTCTTATCACAACACATGGGAGTTACATGCTTTCCATTTTCCTCCCCATCAATCCAGGAGCGGGAGAGGGAGAAGACGGGAATGAGTGAGAGGCTGCGTGGTTCTGAGTTACCGGCTGGGCTTAAACCACGCAACACAACTCAGAAATATTTATTCCTCAGCTGGGTCTGTACAAATCTGCACTGGCATTCTGAATCTAAATAAACTGTCCAGGTATTGTTCTGTCTCTGGAAAGACCGAAGAATTGCTACTTCAACCAGGATATACACTAGAGAAGGCTTTTCATATCATTCAAATGAGCACATAGTGTAGAGCAAGAATAAGAAAATTCTGATTCAAAATCAAATCCAAACAGAAAGAGGGGCTGTGAAAATTGGGATTCAGATTGCAGAGTCTGGGTCTGAAATGATGTAACATAAAGATTCAAAGCAACTCCACTTACAGCTAATCAACAGGAACATGTTGAATTCGTAAAGGCCAGATTCTAGCCACTTTACTCAAATTAACAGTCTCCCTTTACAAAAAGCCCCCCTTAAATCAATGAGACTACTCTTGAAGTAACAATATCCCATCCAATATTTCTTATTAATTGACATAAACACATCAAGATGTCTGTTAGAGGTAGTCCCTACTATCTGCAGCTTCATAGTATTGAGTAGTTGTCATCCTAATATTGATTACTGGTTAGGCTACAGATGCAGACTACAGATGTGTGTGAAGGAGAGATTCCCACAACATATCAAAGAGGAATCATCTTTCTCATGAAATCAAAATAATTTTAAAACCAACATTTTCTGCTTGGGTTTAAACACTAAGATGCCTGGATGGCTTTCAACACAAAGATTCGCTGCATATTTATTCCAATCAAGATTCTAACATATACAGAGATGAGTCCTAATGAGTTACAATCTTTAAAGAAAATATGTAGGAGCCACTGCAGGCAGCTCAGTAACTCAGACAGCAACACTCACAGCAGCAAACCACGCTGCAGGCTCCATGACACAGGAGTTCCAGCATGAAATATGTATTAAATGTTGGCATTTCGTAGTCTTAAAAGAGACACTGAGATGTGGCCACTCTCACTTTGAAAAAGTAAAAATAGGAGCAAACATATTTTAGGGAAAGACGAAGCAATGGTCAGTTGATCATAGGATAAATAGGCACATTGCAACACTAGGGAAGGAGTATTAATGCTTTTCCAAAGCTCCTCGTGCAGCTTCATCTGGAATACTGTGTAAACTGTAGTTTTAACAGCTGCAGCGGAACCACTGGCAAGCCCAAGGAGAAGATCAAGGAAACGAAGAGCCTAAAAGATGTAATGTAGCCATTAAAAAATGGTGTCTGAGTGAGGATAAGTCTGATGGGATATTGTAAGCTAAAAGAGTTAGCATATTTTAAGTGAAAGGAAAACATACAGGAAGATAATTCGGTAGGAACTGACAAACTATGAATAAATGTAACCTAGAAATGAAACCCACTAGAAATGTGAAGTCTTCAAGCAGCCTTACAGTAGGATTAGTGGGGGGCAAAAAACCAAAATGCTCAAGTTATTTTTAAGAGGAGCTTGAAACTTTCCGTATGAGGAAAAAAACTGTCTGGGGTTGCTCCACTATGAATAACACTACAGCATCTGCAGTTTCGGACATAAATTGACCTTCAGCAGGAGTTGAGGTGAAACGTGTGCACTATACATACATCTGTAGAGTGTAAAGTAATAGACTACAGGAAGTCAGGCTGTTTCAATGAGGTAAGTATATAAACCTCTTTCACAAGCTAACTGAAACCAGGGGTCTTCCAGTACTTTCAGTGGAATGGGAGACATTCCTTATACATGCATCCTTAGTATTTCGATAAGTTTTTCACTTATACGTTTTGTTTTCAATGACTAAGTTAATGGATCTAACATTTAGAGATGTTTTTACCCTTTGTACATTCTTATTAACTTCTACAGAGTAGCAACAGGAAAGGTTGCTGCAAAGTTCCCTCATGTGGTTAATTTATCTGTAGAAAGGCTTAGAAAAACAAGCAATACAAAAAGCATTTCAGCTTGAGAGGGAGAGGGAAGGGACATAGACATTCTAGGCAGAGATGATGGAAAGGCAAATAGGAAGGGAAAGACTTGAAATAGTAATGTCTTGGCAATAAATGCCAGCCTATCTGCATAATCTTAGTTACTGGACTGTTCTTATCTCAACCCATGGGAGTTACATTCTTTCGATTCTCCTCCCCATCCCCTTGGGAACTGGGGAGAGGAGGGGAGGGAGTCAGAAAGCAGCTATGTTGTTCTGAGTTATTGGCTGGTCTTAAACCACGACAGGCATGAATACAAAAGGCTAAGAGAACATTTATCCTAAATACAGTGCCACAAATGTCATTTGTAATTTTTCAAGTGGAGGTGCACTTAGGAATATTACAGAGGTCTCGGGCAGCTCTACTCAGCTGTTTTCCCCCTAGCATCACTTTTCAGCCTTCCATAATTTCTGTCTCTTTGATCTCTCCTCAAAATATAATCTGAATTTAATGATAGCCAAAGATGCTGGGGGGCTTTTCATTACCTCTGAGAAGTTTAGGTGAAAAAATCAGTATGTGCTACTCTAAGGCAGTGGCTCTTTCTTCACACTACATCAAGAGCCATTCCATTAACTTCATCCGCATAGCACTGGGAGTGGAAGACCAAACTGGAAGTATTTCTCCTTCCTCTAAACAACAGAAGTAAAAGAACCCCAAAATTTCTCCAATAGCTGCTAACCTCTAAATAGAAAAGTGACAGTAGTTGTCTAAATCCTTGCATCTTACAGATCTAATACCCCACAGACGTGCTCTGCTGTACTGAGTAGGATGGGAGGTGGCCAAGGATGAAAAGAGCATTTTCCTTTCCATTCTGGAAATGCCATAGCTAGTGTCCTGCCTTCCTTAAAACCAGGAAAAGCCAGACAACAAGCAGAAGTCTGCCAAAAAGAGGATGTTTGATTTTACACTGATCACTCGAAACTGCAGAGAACATCTGACTGACAGAAGCCCCAAAGAACTGCCTCAGACCTTATAGAGCAGCTGCCACAGCTGAACATCAAATTACAGGGTGGAGTTTGGTGCCACACGTCTAACTGGGGCTTTTAATGCTAAAGATACTGTTTTCCAACAGCTGTTTCTACTTCCATACAGCCTTACTCTGCAGTGACTTGGTGATATTCCACAAGCATATAAAACATGAACTGTCTGCCGTGAGACAGAACAAATAAATATTTTAAACTAAAATAACCTTTACCCTTCTACAAAAAGAGACAAATACTGCAATATTCTGAAGTGAGTAGCACAAGTATCACAGTTTGTGATCAATTATTTCATCCTATAAACTTTCTTCCTTCAGGCACAAACTACTTTCAGTATTTATGATTTAAATAACTATATTATATTCTTCTATGAACAGAGAGAATAAACTGGAAACCAGATGCATGGTCATCCCCTATCACACTTTTGTGGATCTATAATGCAATATTTGAGAAACTGCATATGCTGCCTCTCATCATGATTGTTCTGTTCATTAGCAAGTACACTTTCAGCCACAGTGCCAATTAAATCTACTTAGCTGTGTTTGAAAGTTAATTAATAGTAAATTTAAGTTCTGAATTTCATACATATTCTTCATCTATACATTAGATTTATCTCATGGCTGGCATTTCAGAAGAATTTGTCATCAAATTGTTTTCATCTAAGAAAGTGAGCTACCAAAATGGCCTTTGTGCTTCATTTCATGTGTTATTAAAGGGCATCCTTCAGACCTAGCAAGGAATCCTTTCTCCCTCTTTGTATTTGTAGTAGCTGTCTATATTGCACTACCATTAATAGAACTTCCGTCAAAAACTAGAGGAAGAAATCCTTCAGGCTCCTAACTGACTTCACTCTTGTCTACTCAGACTCACAGGACACTGTATTCCTTTCCCACCTAGAAGGCTACCAGATGTGCTAAATGGAAGCCAAATGAAATCATCTACTCTTCAAATTGGTAAGTATAGGTAAGACAGATTTTTTTTTCTTTTTCTTTTTCACATTAAGATATTTATTTCATAGAGTCCCAGAAGGGTTTGGTTTAGAAGGGACCTTAAAGCTCATCCAGTTCCAACCCCCTGCCATGGTCAGAGACACCTTTCTCTAGAGCAGGTTGCTCCAAGCCCCTGTGTCCAACCTGGCCTTGAACACTGCCAGGGATGGGGCAGCCACAGCTTCTCTGGGGACTCAGCACCCTCACAGGGAAGAAGTTCTGCCTAAAATCTAATCTAAATCTAATTTCTGTCAGCTTGAAGCTGTTACCTGTCGTAACAAGGTATATACAGCATTACATAATCGTATTTAACGATATGGTATATGCCAAATTATATTGTATTATTTAACTAATTTCTGTATACTAGAAATTAATTAAAACTGACGTGCAAGAGTAGAAAAATTTAAACACCACCTCAGGAAAACAGTGAAAGGGGTCATAATTATTTGCCAAGCTTTCATGGTAATTAGCCGACAGACAGAAGCTTTGTATCACTGTATTTTTTCACAGGGAATTAGCTAGTTCTTCCCTCAGTTTGCTACTATATATGCTCTGGGCTATGAAATATTTCCAGGTCCAGACTGGGGTTGAGATGCCACCTCAGCCATGGGTCACTAAGACACCTCAGGAAGGGGCATGTAGTAAATCCCTTTTGCAACAGGAAATACTAAAACAGGCCTGAGCTAAATGTGATGTTTCCTAAGACACCTTTTCTTTGCTCAAGGAAAACAAGGATCAGGCAGGGAAGAGGGAGAAGCCAAAATCAGGGCCTGGTGAAACTGTAGTGAAAGGTGAAAGGTACTTTCTTGACTTCAGAGTGTATGGCACACTACAGCAATAACTGGGTTACAGACCCAAATCTTAATGATGGTGCAACAGGCTAGCTAGGTTGCTTAGCCCTGGGACTCCCTCAGGGTCAGGCCAAATCCTGTATTGTTCATTTTGCCGTGTCAGCAGTACACAAGGGAGGAGGACTGCAATCCTTCAGATGAAACTGGTTACAGACATAGTGACTTCATTTGCATCACCCTTCTCATGCACCATGATCAAGACTCAGCAGCATAAATTCATCTCACTGAATCTCTGGGGCCATTGACTTTGGTAGAATTGAAAGAGACATGAAACCTCCAATGACCACAGCACCTGATTCAAGATTGCAAATTACTTGTTCAGGAGCCCATCATGATTTCAGAAGTCATTGAGAAGAAAAAGGAGCCATTAGAAATGGAACATAATCAACTCTTTTTGATAACAGCTATTTTAAAGAACGGTTAAGGTCGGCTGTAAAATACAACTGTAATTGCACATCTTAGCCTGTAAAATTACTCTTTGCTAATACAGCTACTGCAGCATACAGTAAGCAATCTGTGTTATGTAGCTTATGAAACATGAAATTTGATTAAAATCCCACCCTTTTTCAACAGGATGACACTCAGAGGGATGTCTGGAGGGAGTGTTAGTTCGTATGTAAAGCACTGTTCTGAGTCACCAGTCAGCTATGTGATAAAATTGTCTATGTAATTCTACTGGTGAACTACTGAATAGAAGCAAAAACCAGACAAGAACCCTTAATTTACTACTTATTCTGAAATAAAATGTGTTTAAAGTCAGTTTGTGATGGCCATATCCTTTCTGCATGATCCACTGCATTTAAGCATGTCACAAGACATGACAAATAAAGAGATCACAAATCTCTGTAGTTTCTTCCAGTATCACTTTAAAATAATGCTTCATTTGATCTTCTAATTACATTCAAATTAATTAAAACCCATTTATCACTACAAGTTCTCTGAAATACTTGAGGATTCAAAGCCAGTTTTTCTTGCTCTGTTAAATATCCTGGTTTTCTGAGTGGGTAGGATGTGACTTATAAATTACCATGATGAATAACTTTATGAGCAAGGACATGGGTCAGTTTTTCATTAAAATTAAAAGGTCCTAATTCTCTGTTGTCAGATTATCAAGTGCTGCTGCAAAAAGAAACAAAGCACTATCAAAGCAGACTGATGATACTCTGCATCCAGATTGCCCTGGTGTAAGGAACACATCATGTTATGGGATACTGTGTAGGCAGAACCATTATGCTCTTTTTCAAGGAGAGCAAGTAAATTCTGATTTATTCACGGAGATGAAATTTCCTGCTGGTTGAAACTTGCTTTTATGAACACAAAGGGTCAAAGTATCACTGAATTCCTATACAAATCTTCTGAAGATGGACAAATTTCAAGCAGCACAATGTTGTATCGTTTCTGCCAATCTGAGGGAAAGACAGCATTACTGATAATTCCTTCTTCTGATCTAAGGTTTTTGAGAGTCAGACAAATGTGAGCAGCCTGTCAAGTTATAGGGACTGTGGGTGAAAGAGAGATTTTAGGGTATTTTTTAAAATGCAGCAATGAAGCCTCCTGGCATTACTGTGAATTTTACACAGACAGAAACTACCAAATAGTAGAAGATATAGCAGAGAATCCTTAAAGAAACAGTTGAAGGTAAACTAAAAGCAAGTTCAAAAATAGCTTGGATACTTACAGGATGTGACTTTGCGACTTCATATTAGATCTTTCTATGATGGGGACAGCTCCTCCCAGGTGAAAACCTGATGGATGCCGTGTAGACACAGTGAAGCCGCTTACAAATGAAATATTAATTGTACCAAGGAACTTACACAGAGAACTCTAAATTAGCATCATGGCCATTCATAAGAATCATAAAGGAGTAAAGCTTGGCTAGAAATATGATGTTTTTTTAATAGAAGTGCCACCTCTGGTTTGCACATAATTGTAGCCTTAGCCAGTGGGAGGCACTGGGTGAAACTGCTTCACGCCAAGGAGTTATATTAATGCTCAAAGACTGAAAGCTGCTTTTAGGCACAGCAAGGTTTCTCTCTTGCCATTCTTGTCAAAGACAGGAGGCACCTTTATATCTCCATCCAACCTGCCACTTCTTCAACAAGTCAATACCCAGATGAAAAGGGAACACATCTCACAGGGCTGACATCTTCCACCTAAGACAGTTTTCTGACCAGAAAGGAAAGGGGATAATCAGCAGAGAAGCCTCTTGCCCTGAAAGAATAGCTGTCACCTACAAAATGTCCCCCCAAGCTCCATATGATAAGGAGGGAACAGTAGGTGAACCTTTGTGGCTCAGCTCAGCAATGTGTTGTGCCTGTAGATACTTTGCAAATTTGGTGGTTATTTACTGATTTATAACGGTGTCCTTCACAGAGATTTACAAGATTGGATAAAGCAGAACAAAGAAATGCTCCAAATATCTCAAGTGAGTTAGATAGAGGGAATTTTTAATGTTTGACCTTAAACATATTGGAAGTATAAAATAGTTTCATCTGTTTTCTCAAACAAGAGAAATATCTATTCCAAGAAACTGCAGAGGACATAAACAGTACATGATATGAATTACCTGACCTGAAAAATAAGGCTTTGGGAAAAGATGCAAACATTAATCAGCATACAAAGATAAGGAAGAGCCAAGAAATGAGGATTTTTGAATAGGAATAATGAAGATTTGCCTTTTTATCATTATTTTGTGCTAAAAGGGAGATCAGGAATCTGCTGGAATAAAGACATGAGAGATATGAATGGCAGCGAAGTACATTAGATACGTTATTGAACCCTGAATAGATCAAAATAAGCAATGAACAAAACTGTAATAAAGAAATACTGTAAATAATAAAAATATCACATATAAGATCATATAAAACAGTATCTTATGTAATGCACATTGTGACAAAAATCCTGATTAGATATGTGAAGGCAAAAAATGTGAATCAATTTCTTAATGGTTTGACTCCTGCAGCTTTCAGCAGTAGATTACTTAGGAGGACTTTATAATGATTTTATTACGTTCTTCCTGAAAACAACAGCTGATTCAATCTAACACCTGACTGAGCAGTAAAGTAAAATGTTCAAAACAGTCCTGTCAATCACATCCAAGCATTAGCACCCGATAATGGTTACAAAGATGTATTCTATGCGTTAATATGTGAGATACAGATTGACTATCGACACCTAGATTGTCTCTGCATACCCAGATTGACTGTTGAAGAGCATACAGCATCACTGATTTCCCACAGTGTGTCAAAGACTTTGGACAAAGACAGCTCCTGCAAGGAAAGGAAATGCTATGTGTCACTGGTGGAAACCACTGAGACTTAGAGAGGGGTCTGAGAAGGGGTGATGCATTCAGACTCTAATTTGTTGAAGGTGGCCATAGGTGTCCCTGGAGAGCCTGTCTTTTCCAAGTATTTCCCTAAGCCAGCATAGGGGGATGCATGCTAACCAGCAAAAAGTACACAGCTTAGCACATCCAGGAGCTCAGCATACAAACGAAGACGAATGAACAAGTATCTGCCTTTTTTATCATTTACAGAAAAAGGAAAGAACCTACTTCATTGAGGACAGGCATCAGCCTCCAAGTGCATGAGTATCAGCTAGATTTGTGGATTTCATTGACCTGAAATACAAGTTCTCAGAGTCACAATGTGAAGTTTTTGAACCTACATGCTCAATTTTACAACAAAGATATGTTTTTAAAAGTGAGGATGTAACAGTGAGCAGCAAAGCATAGTAATGATTAATATCCTGTTTGCCAGCAAGTGCTCTGAACAGCTCTTGCTCTGCAGACACTGACATTCTCTTGCCAAAGAAAAAGTGCAGTGGCATTTCACATTAAAAAACAATGTTCACTGAAATAGAAAAAAACAAGGCTGGCACTGAGAGTAACAACTGAGAAGGTCAGTGGAACAGACACAAACAGTACACAACATATATGCCACATATTCTATGAAAGAGCTATTTAATTTACCCTATGCAGCATTCACTTCAGCAGTATTAATAAAGCTTACATCAGTTTAACAAAAAGAAAAAAGGAACTACATTCACTTTTTTGATTAAATGCAATTATAACTCTCAGTCAGCCCTTTTTAGCAGGGTTACTAATGGAAATACATTAATTAATGCTGGACACCTATAATTTTATTCTGTTTTTAAGAGTCGCTGTTATTTGCAGTTCCGTTCCAGAAGAATAGGTAATGTTCAGAAAACCAATCAAACCTTCACAACAGTTTTAGCCTCTGTTAGCTAAATGCTCATATCTTATCAAAGTAAAACCTGAAGTGAGCAATATTAAGTCTTTTTACAGAGATGGAACTGCAAAAAAAACCCAAACCCTCCTACTTTCCTGATGCATGTCACTAGCCGGAATCAAGGAGAGCTGGCGCTCCCTTTCTGCATTCCTAAAGGGCTTGTGGTACTACAAAAATGTAAGTCAAGCTCAGACTAGGATATAATGTACATCTAGAGCTTTGCTTAGCTGGCGCGAATTCCTCTATGCCAAAAATTCTGATCAAAATATATTATCAACATCTGGAGAAAAAAAAAAAAAAAACCAAACTGTGGAGAAGCAAAAACTATGCATATTTGCAAAATTTGTGCACAGAGGGGCAGGTCTGCAGAAGCTTTACATAATCAAAGAATTAAAAGAATGAAAAATGAAAGATTTCCTCTAGATTGGGGTACTAACCCTTAGCTGCAATTTCTTCTGATGGTAAACAGACAGAAATACAAGTTAAATATGTATCAGAACAATAGTTGCTCAAACAGTGCTTTTGAGTAATTAAAGTCAGGGTGTATTATCTTGTCAAGAGAATACATAAATGATAAGAAGCATGGTAGCTCAATCAAACTTCTGCCCTGTCTCCCAGCTCACTGTGTGTAGATATAAAACAATATAATGAAGCCTGGTAAAGAAAATGTGAAATGCTTTAGGTTCCTGTTAAATAAATGGAACTTTCAAACATTTCACAATGGTCTGGTTTTTAAAAAGGAAAAGCAGTACAGGAGAGAGAACAGAAGAGACAACAGTGATGGTATTTATGCGGTAGGAATCAAAAAAAGGTATTTGTAAATTCAACAGATTTTAAAATTATTCTCAAGAGATAAGCAAAGAATGGTTAAACGCAAACCCTAATACAAATAGTATTTTTTGATTCATTAAATTTGAAAAGCTATTGGAAAAAGACATCCAAGCATCACCAAATGCTCAGATGAGCATCACCAAATGCTCAGATGAGCATCACCAGATTTTAAAGAGATAGAAAAAGTAAATACAATTTGCATATTTAATTATTTCTTTTCACTGAAATAAGATTAGATAATTATAACATTTAAGCAGATCCCATACAAGCTCTTCCATCTGGATGAATTAACTGGACACATCAAACAGAAAGAATCTTGCAGAATATGCAAGCTTACCAGCTGGAGTCTCTGGTGCATGGTAGTATTGACAGGATCCTGAAAGAGCAAGTGGATCCTGAACAGAAAGTGGACACTGGAGAGGCTCCTCTCTGCTTCTCAGGCTCACAAACTGGGGTACTAAAGTTCGTGCGCATTGCAGAGATGGTACAAAAAAATCACCATAAGGATTTTATAGGCATAAGAAAACACTCAAGTGGAAAACAGGTAGAATAAATAGAAGAGGCCGCTTTGTGATGGTAAAGGTTTTTTCACCGTCTCCAAAGAAAGACTTCAGATACAGTCACCCACTTAATACAACACCTTTCACATCAGAGAACTATGTTGTGATACATTGGGCATTGCCACTTCTTCTTCCTCGATCTTGTGAGGTGGGCTGATGCCAAACTGATGAAGTTTAACCATGCCAAGTGCAAGGTCCTACACCTGGGTCGGAGCAA
>JAOEHX010055963.1:11138-26618 GCA_025448015.1 Bolborhynchus lineola
ATTGGATATGAGGAAGAAATTCTTTACTGTAAGGGTGGTGAGGCACTGGAATGGGTTGCCCAGGAAGCTGTGAATGCTCCATTGCTGGCAGTGCTCAAGGCCAGGCTGGACAGAGCCTTGGGTGACATGGTTTAGTGGGTGGTGTCCCTGTCCATGGCAAGGGAGTTGGAACTGGATGATCTTAATGTCCTTTCCAACCCTAATTACTCTATGATTCTGTGTTTTTGAGTCTGATGAGCTGCATGGATTCTGGGAGGCTTGTGCCCTTGTAGAATTAAGCAAAGAGATCTTGTCTGCTCTAAGCAGTGGCAATTTATAGCCTACTTCCAACATGAAGTAGTTTCATACAGAGTATGGAAGCTGCATTAAAAAAAAACAGCTGATGAGGAAATAAGATGTGGTGGAAGAATCTATCAAACGGGGAGAATCTTACTAATGCAAAACCTCCAGGACTGGTCCTGAGACTTATTTTCTTTAGCATTTTCCCCAGTTACCTAGCAGAGCACAGAATCATAGAATTAAACTAATTAAACATTAATGGCACCAAGTTAGGTAGCAAGGACCATAATGATGAGGATCATAATCACAAGCAAGAAAAGCTGATGCCATTAAGTACTGGAGTAACAAAAATGAAATAAATCATGAAAGCAAAAACTGCAAGGTCTTGCCCTGGAAATTAATTAACAACTTCTGCTATAAACTGAGGGTACAAGGTGGATATTGGCTGGTCAAAGGCAGATGATGCTTCTTCAGGGTGATACAGCCATACACATTAGTGTGGTGCAACCCAAGGAGATACTGCATTGAGGTGGAACATGGGGTGTAATAGCGTTAAGAGTCACCAGGAAACTGGAGATATGATCTTATGGAAAGGCATTTTAATGCCCCAGTTATATATCCCCACAAAACAAAGGCTGACAGAGGGTACAAATGCTCTGGGAAATTCCGCTGAAGATTAAATACCAATGAGGATAGCAGGGCCAATATAAACAGGAGAAGAAAAGGTATGCTTAGTTTGGGCCTGGAACTTAGAATACAGTGTTGTAACTGTCCAGACAGTGACGTTCTGAAACAGTCTTTTTAAAGCTAATAGTTTTTATGGCAAATTTTATTAAAAAAGCAAAAGAATTATCTGACATGTTTGCCTGCAATTAGAGAGAAGTAAACAGGCTTACCCAAGTGAGCTGCCTTCTGCATTCTCTGTTCCTAATGGCCAAAGCTAGCTCAGCAAGATAGATGGAGCTTCATTTCTTCTGCCAAACCTTGATCTGAACTTACAGATCTCAGAAACTAAGATAGTCAGAGACAAAATAGAAGTGCAATCCATAGCTCATCCTATTGTGCTCTGCTATTTTATCCCCAATAGGCTTGTAGATAGAGCTCTCCTTTGAGACCCCACTGCAATCTCTCAGCAAACTCGATAAAATACAGTAAAAAATTTCTAATTAATTCTGAATATTTTGGCAGTTGCTTTCATGTGATTTCCCACATTATTTCAGTGAAGGCTTTTTGAAACCTTCATAAAATCCAAGCATGCATTACAAGAAATGACTACATTTATGACCTGATATAATGTCATATAATTACATATTAATGTAATTTTTTAAATTGCTGTTTTTCTCCTGATGGCAGCAGAAATGCTGCATATTCTGCTACACACATAAATTCAGCAATATCATGTCTTCCTTTGGAATATATTAGTGTACGAGAGTGGATTTTTTTCTGCCTGACTTGGAAAAGTGAGCCTTTGCTTGGTATATCCTGCTCTCGCAGAAGCTGATCTGCATTCTGGGCAGTGGAGAGGGTTATCCCATGTCACCAGAAAATGTTACATGACATCCTTTGAAACTTTTCAAACTCCACAGTGGTTTAGTGACTGGAATCCACCAGTAGTTTTACTATATGACTTGGAAACAAATCTACTTCACAGTAGAACTTTGCAACAAAGATTTTAGATGCGGGGTGTTTCAAATTCATATTTTGGTGATGTAACCATGAATTTTAAGTTATCTAACTTTAGCTTTTCTCTGTTAGAAACTCCTGAGGCAAGTTCAGTTTTCAGCTTTCAGTCTCATCAATTGTTGGTGCTCGTAATCAAAACGAATGACATGAAATAATGTTATTACTACCGATATTTAAACATTAGAATTTTAGCTTTTCCCTTCTCTCAATGTATTACCAAGATTTTTTGCCTTTTTTACCACTGGGCAAAGAACAATCACTGATTTGGAATGGAGACAGAATTATTAAAATTGTCCTGGCCTATTTTATTTCCCTGCTTATGAGAGGATATCCCCTAAAATGACAGTAAAATGCTCCAAACTCTGCTGTAATAAATCAGAAGCCTTAGAGAGCAAGGCAGCTTTAAGACAAAGCTAATCTTCAAAATGCTGAGTAATGTCTTTACTCCATCAACCTTTTTACTCTATTAAAATATTAGACTTTTACTATACCACATCTTCTGTGCCACATACAACAATTATGATGGGACTGAGAAGAAAGGAAGCCTGACAGGTTATGCTCTTATGTCTGCAAATTTTAATGGGTCTGACAAATCTCAAGGACTCTGTCCCGCAATGGAGTTGCTGTTTTGCACAGTATTTCCCCCAACAATGATCAATGAGCAAGTTCACATACTGCTTAAAAAGAAATAAAGCAGCAGCAGCAAGGAGGAAAGGCAGAAAGCTGTATGTAGGTTAAGAGCAAACTATGGTGTCAGTCTCATTGGATATCTGCCAGTACGTATCCATGTATTGGAGCTGGCATGTGCAGAACTGGGTAAGTCCCTCCTTATGTGCCTAAGGAAACAAAATCAAAACTCTCTTGCCATTGCAGGGGAAAGAAGGGACCCAGCATTACACCACTGAATTCAAGAACAGTTTCATCCCTGATGTCCACCTGGTCAGAAATGGGCCTAATGCACTATTGGACTTTCTGTGTTCACCTGTTGCTGGAGTTCATGTGGTAAATTCCAAGGAAAATTGACTGCAAAAGGGCTGGACAAAAAGCACTGTTGCAACTGCTCACTGATGGGAACACAGCAGGCAAGCCCGTGCTTTTGTCAGCTACTTCTGAACATTTTTACTCCTGTCCTTCCCCACTGCAGTGCTGCAACTGCAGAACCCACAGAAACCTGTGTGTATCCAGTGCAAAACACAACTGTGTTTGGCAGCATCACTCTGAAAGCAGATCTCTGAAGCCATCTGCAGTACCTCAGCTTTCAAAAAGTGCTGGCCCCGGAGTGCTGTACTAAAGGGCTGGCCTCCCCTATCCACTCCTGAGAAAATAGCCTCACCCTGCAGTGCAGTCAGCCTTCCACGCCGAGTGAGTGCATTTTGCTTCTTCCTTAAGTTGGGTGAAGATGACATGAACAAGAACTCTTCATTTCATGGCCTCATTTGCCATTTCTTCAACAGCAAGAGAACTAGCACAGCATACTCCATCTGTTGTAATGAAATATGAGCTTCCATTAGATGTAAATGTAGTTTGAGGCAGTCAGCATTAACACAAGCCAGAAGTCCTCTAGCCAGAGGTTTAGGAGCCGCTGTGGTTTAGCTGCTCAAGATGTCTTTTCTATAGCTCCCAGAAATCCAGCAAGCATTTCAGAATCTCAGAATCTCAGAATTCAGGGCTGGAGGGATTCTTAAGAGGTCATTACTCCTTCTGCCATCTCCAGGGAAGACCAACTTCACCGCAACTGTGACAGATCTTTGTTCTTAGAGCTGGAAAATGCTGGAGCTCCCACAGCTCTTCTCAGCACTGTTTTTCAGCAACAGTTAAGCAACTTTCCTTAGAAAATCACTTACATGAGGAAGTTTGCACCTGAAAGACTTAAGAACAGGTATTTCATTCAGGGCAACACAATTGCTGCAGTCAATGTTGATGAGGAGAACTTGAGATGTCTGGGGGCCATTACTATCCTGACCCTTACAGCTGTAATTCCCATTCTTTCTAATGGTAAAAAGCCTCAAGTGAGACTTTCATTCATGGCCTTCCGGCTTCTTAAAATTTTAGAAAGTGAGAAGATCTTTCTCTGATAAAGCCAAATCAGTATCTAGCATGAGAATACATTTTTCTGTATTGTAGAGGGTTACAATGCAGACTGGAATAATTTACATTACAATTACCTGGCCTATTGTTGTAGGAAAGATCCTCAGACAGCATAATGCAGGGAAACATTTTGCTTCACTTGCTGAGTTTGAGCAACTTATAAAGAGTTATACTGTGAAGACTCCAGAGCCCACCTTCTGCAGGGTATGCAGGCACTATGTATTACTTCTAAAAATAGGGCACCATGGAAAAGGTTAGGGAAAAAAAAGTAGAAAGTCAACGACAAAACTGCATTCCCAAACTTTCCACTTTTCTGTCTTACCTTTAAAGGTATCTTGCACAGAAAAGATGTGATCTCATACCTACAGACCCCTGACAGCGCGGGAGCAACACCCCAATGTTTGCTAGCTCTATTATGAGTGTTACAGTAGAGAATCATCGAATGGTTTGGGTTGGAAAAGACCTTCAAAGGACATCTAGTACAACCCTGGTGCAATGAGCAGGGACACCTTCAACTAGATCACGTTGCCAGAACCTCATCCAGCCTGGCCTTGAATGTCTCCAGGGATAGGGCTTCCACCACCTCTCTAGGCAATCTGTGCCAGTGTTTTACAATCCTCATCATAACAAACTTCCTCCTCACATCCAGCCTTAATCTACCCTCTTTTGGTTTAAAACCATAACCTTGGACAAATCCCCTATACCTGTTTCTTTGCCAATCCTCCTTTGCATTGCCTAGATTATGCAGTTTAGATTCCTAAAGGTACTTAGGCACCTAATGCCCCTGTGGACACAACTCTAAGTCCTCCAGGTCAGGTACTGTCTCTTACACTGTGCATATACCAGTTTTGATGTTACCTGCTGTACTTCATCACTACTGATATAAAAACTGTCATCACAGCTCAGCTCTATGGTCTCCTGTTCAATAATATTAGTTAACAAGTGAATTCACTTTCATATTTTCACAAAAGTCAGGATAAGAATTCAAACAGAAAGAAAAGCATATTGAGAATCCATGTCACAAAACCACCACATAAAATCATATCCACAACAATTACAGCTTGATTTTAACTAAAATCAATTCAGAAGAAAAGTATGGAAGCATCAATTATTTTGAGAATAGAAACTCCCCCCAGTATTTACTTCTCAGCTGACAGTGGGCTCAGGATGGTTTGCCTTTCCTAAGCTTTAGTAGCCTCATGTGGCGATGTCCAGAAAAGGGTGACCAAGGTGAAGCCAGGACAGTTAAAAGAGTATGCTCTGACTTGGACCAGGAGCTGGCCAGATGCAAACACAGTCTGATTCATAAAACGTAAATCTTGCTTATGAAAACAAAGGCTAAAGGTGACCTTACTGCACATGTAAGCTTACACACCACAGCCTAAGGGACTGATCGCAGAGAACTTGCCAGTCTTATTAGATAAAGGCATAATTAAATCCATTCTCTGGAAGAGAGAAAAACTTGGCCCTAAAAAAGATGCAGTCTCACAGTGGTGTGTACTTAGGTGCTGAGACAGTTACTGAAAGTTATGTTGCAACACCTGAATTTCTTAAATGCTTTGCAGAAGAACTACTGGGAAAAAGTCTAGCATGTTTATATACTAATCTAGTCAGATGTTTGCAGCCTAGGTATAGGATGATCTGTCCCCTGATACAAATAGTTCTCTTTCAAATATTTAAATTTCTTTTTATTTCTGTATTTCTATAGTGGCTCCTTTGGCCTCAAAAGATGGAATTTGCTTTTGCCAAGCACTATTGTGGTATCCTTATCAAATCCCTGTATAGAGGCTAGTGAACAACATGCCCCATTTGGCAAGTGTTTTCTCAAGTGTAAGTAACTGCTGTTTTTGAAATGCCCCCCTCTTTGCAGAAATAAACCATATTCACCATATTAACTGACAAACTGTGCACTAAAGTACTGACAAAAACCCAGCAATAAATAATAAAAGCCCAATCCTACATTTTAAAAGAAGCCTTAGAACAGAAAGAAAGCTTATCACTTTAGCTCCCAGTATGAACAAGGATAAAACTGCAGTAAAACTGTATACCATGCTTTAAAAACTAGGAGATGAAGAGGAAAGTCACTGTAAGATCTTAAATTAGTACATGATATAGTATAAGTTCTATAGGGACCGAAATGCTTGTTTAGATGCTTCAGGTAATATTTCCATTACATGCAATAAAGTAAAAAGTACCCAGAAGTATGTTTTCATTGTTCATCTGTCTCCTTAAGGAATTTCAGGAAAAAGATCAGAGCCTTTATCTTTTTTCTTTTTTAATACACACTGTACATATTGAAGAAAAAAAATCATAATAAGCAATAAATGTAGGAATTAAAAGCAGATATTTGAAATATAAAAATCTGAATGTTTAATTAGTAAAATTTAATGTGTCTTCTGGTCATGAATATTTTACTATTCTCTATATCTTGAATTCAATATTTGTTTTTTTTGCTATATTGATACTGCTGAAAACTCTTCTTCTAAAACATGAGGCACTGCACGCATAGACCCTTCTTTTCAATAACAGATTTCAAACATTGAGTACGTGAAGGAAAGGTTACCTGATCACTGTGATGTGTTGAAAAATATTATAGACCCACAGACTTGCAATGATTCAAATTGAAGGGACCTCTGGAAGGTATCAGTCTGAACTTCTGCTTGAAATACTCTCTGAGTACTCTGGGAACCCCTTAAGACATTAAAATCCTTCATGGGAGCCAAAGTCGAGAGCAGAGATAGCCACCCAAATTCCTTCTACTAGCAGTAAAGAGTACAGAGCTGTGCTAACAGAATCTTTAAGCATAGGCTAGACTGGATCTAGATATTGCATCCAGTTTTGGGCCCCCAATACAAGAAAGACATTGAAAACTGGAGTGGGTCCAGTGGAGGCTTACCAAGATGGCCAAGGGCTGGAGCACTCACTGTGTGAGGTGGTGGATAGCAGGAAACTGAGAGACAATAAGCATAAACTTATTTTTTATTTAATTTAGATTGAGTAAAAGGAAACATTTCCACAATGACGACAGTCAAGGAGTGAAAGTGGCTGCCCAGAGATGCTGCAAATTATCCATCCTTGGAGGCATTTGAGAGCAGGCTGGATAAAGCTCTCAATTAGCCTTGTCTGATGTTGTATCTGACCCTGCTTTGGGCAGGAGGCTGGACTAGAGATCTCCTGCAGTTCCTATCTAATTGCCTTATGAGCCTGGTTTCCCTACAACACCTAAGGCAACTGATTCTGAGAAAAATGGGAAAGCCACCAGATACATGAGCTAGTAGAGAAACAGAGAGAGCGATGAGAAATCTCATTCTGTCATTCTCCAAGCTGACCACAGCCACTTTCATAAGCAAAATTGCTTTCCCAAAGCAAACACCTCATATGCATATAAACAGATGCTGCCATTGAAAGGGACAATGAGGTCGACATGGAACTTTGGAACTCTAAGCATCAGGTAAAACAGCAGACATTCTCTGGCACTGGTTTTCTAGTGTTACCTCTGAGAAAAGCTAAACTCCAAAAGCTCTTCTCCAGGTGCTCCATTTGAGAAAGAGGTAATCAGTGTGTAATTCAGAGAATTATACAGCACAGAGGAACTTATCCAATACATAGAGGTTTTTTTCATTCTTTGTAACTGACAGATTCCCTGATGAAGAGACAACTTATGTTTCTCTTATACTTTTCTTTGAGAGAAGGGAAATCATACTGAAATAGAGCTTTATATTCAAGGGAAAAAAATACTTTGAGAAATTGCTTCAAATAGAGGCATCTCCTCATCTCATACAGAACCACACTGATGACACAAAGCATTAGAGACCTTGACATCAAACACTCACAGCAAAAGAATCAGTTGATGGAACTAGTTTCTCAGCCATTTAAATGATGGTGTGCCTGGATCCTCCAATTACTGCAAACTGATAATTGCAATCCTCATATCAAGCCTGCCTTTTCGCCTTTACTTCAGAATCTTCCAAAATCCACCAGAACCGATGTTTTGCCCCACATTGAGAAAGGACCTTCTCCAGGAGGAAATCTGGGGTTCACACGCAGAGAAAGCTTAAGAATTCAGTGTGCCCATTCCTCTGGGCCTGAGGCAAAGAGACAGGCCATTTAGAGAACTAGCTTTTTGTAGGATACATCAAGCCATAGAAAGTGTATTCCAGTCTGGAAAGATGAAGAATGAAGGACTGTGATTAAGTCAGGTTTTAGGTAGAACAAACACATAATTTTAAGCAGTAGAAAGACAGAAACTGCAGTGTCCCAGTATGAACCTCTGCTGGTTGTGAAGTTTCCCTCCCTGATGCACCCTGTAAACTCTGTCTTCTCTAAGAAGTCTAACACATGAAAGTGCTAGCAAAGAAGAAAAAATTCTTAACCCCCTAGTCCTCTGCAGACAGTAAAGAGATCTTTAATACTAGCTGAGTGTGGACAGGGGAAGCCAACACGCAGAACAAAATCTGTCTGTATTAATGAATACCTGAATGGAAATCTGCCTTCAGGAGTGTTATACAAACTTGAGGATGTAAAGTCTTATTCACAGTTCTTGAAATGATTTTCCACTTTTCTTTCTATTAAGGCACACATCTGCAGCATATAAAATTATAGTTATGAAAGAATATTGTTGGAATTCAAAATATATTCCTTTATAAATACAGAAAAAAGGTTAGCAGAGCATTTAAGAACCATGCTTCTATCATATTTCATAGATTAAGATCCACCAATATCTCTAGACGAATTACATGAAAAGCCAGCATTTCTGTTAGAAATGAGAAGTCACAGAAATCATTTACCTTTGGAGACTGATTCTGGTGTTTTTCATAAAGACAGGCTCCTATTAAGTCTTTGGATTTACTTTGACTGTGCCTTAAATCCTAGGAAGTGCCAATATTTTCCACACTTTCTGTCCCAGTTATTGCAGTATATTTCTTCTTCTTCTTTCTGTCAGCCTCCATAATTGGTGGGAAGTAAGAGAAAAGCCCAGCATGGTGCTGAATAGATCTAATAGTGAGTTACAATGATTGCTGGTGGACCTTAACTCCTTGAGGGAACGAGCTGTATTTTCAGAAAAGGTAGTAATCTTTTCATGTTGATAGCAGGGCTTGGGAGGAAACCTTAGGCCAAGTAAATGGCATATCACTTAGCACAGCTCAGCACAGGACACAAGGGTGTTCAATGGCAGGTCCAGGGTCTACCAGGGTCTACCTACAAGGTAAGTGAGTTTTTTTGCAGAAATTCCCCCTTCCTGGTTTTTATATATACCACACTTTTTAATCCAATGCTTTTAGCCAGCTAACTTCTATCTTATTTTCTTGAACCAGGAACTACAGGGAGGTAACCTTCTCAGAATAAGCTTCTGCTACGTACTATTAATAGAGCACAGCAATAACTTTATGCTGGAAAGAGTTCCTGAAGCTCAGACCCTGAGTCCACTCTCACAATAGATCAGTTTAGAGAATATTTAAAAATCTGCTGGGTGCAAATATACATTAAAAACAAAGGCTAAGATAAAAGAAACCACCTGAAAGGTTTGCCTTGCAGGTACTATTCAGCTACAGAGAAGTATGTGTTGCTTTCCTTTCCCTCCTGCTGGTGCTCTTTTTCATGCCTTTTTTACCAGTGATGCCTTGTTTTGTTACCTGTTTCTATCCATTAATATTGCAGAGGAAGAAAAGTAAGCAAATTATAGAGTGAAGCAAAAGAAAAAGATAACAGCTTGATACCTTTGGCAAGAAAGGATGTAATTTCATCCAGTAAGATGCACTTAAGATTTAAAAGCAAATCAAACCCAATTTATATCTATATAGATATACATCAGTGAAATAAAAAACAATAGCAGATATTCTGTCTGAATTTCAATTACCGTAAGACCCCACACATTTTAGAAATAACATTAAGCAATGCTCATTAAGCCATCTGATACTCTGAAATGGGTCTTCAAATGTGTATTTAAACTTTTAAAGCAATTTTTATCGAATTCAGATTTTGGCTCCCCCAGGAAAATACATTAATGAGTTTTATGCTCATTTACGATAGACACTTGCTTCCTGATAGATCCAAGTGCTAAACAGAAAATTGTTTAGACGATTTCAAGAATTATTGCTCTCTGATATTAATGCAGCAGCACACAAATAAATAAAATGAAGCAAACTCCTTGGAACTCGCTTAAACAGTAGCATTCTAAAGTCGTTCTGAATTCTACTTAAAAAGTGATAGTTTTGTTGGTTTGTTTTAGAAGCAAAGCAAAAGTTACACATCAAAATGACGCAAATCAATCAGGAGCCTCTACCTGCACCTATGTGTATTTTCATGAGATGTTTCATAAGTAGATAATAGAAAAGCTTTTCCTTGTGCTTACTTGTCAGCCATTTGTTGGGATTACATGCCCTCTCCTTGTTTGTTAAAGCCAAGAGAGGCCTGACCTTCTCTCCATCAGTGGTTTCATACAAACTGCTGCCACAGGAGGTAGAGGAGCCTGTAGCTCCCCATGCACCCTATTCACTGAGCCTGCAACAACCTAACTTGACCTCCCTTGCCTGAATAACACTTGGCTTTCCTTATTTCTAAGCAGAATCATGCCTTTTATATGAAAAGTATATTGTGTTTGATGGCCATTTGTCAGATCACCTGTCAGCAAAGAGGTCTGTGAATACAAGCAGTCATTTGATGCAAAAGCCTACTATTCAACCAAACACAGGAACACACACAAGCTCATTATTTTCAGCATGAAATAAATCTATTCCCTTCACCTGAATTGGAGAGCATCCCACTCATGCTTTAAGAACAGAATATGACAGGGAAGGAAAAAAAGAGCTGATATATTGTTCTTTGTGCAGTCCAAATTGGAAACCTACATGCCCTAATAGCATTTTGGTTTCCAAATGAGTTCTTTGAATAATATTCCCTTCCCCTCTTTCCATTAAAACCTCCAGAAATTAATAATTTAGTCTAGTCATACCGTAGGCCACATGAGTGGTAACTTTTGAATAAAACAATAACCATTCATACCCATATGTAAACTGCTGGAAAGCTTTTGAGGTTCATTGCCAAATAACTAACCCATCTCAAGTGTTTGTAGTATGAAAAGCAGCGGCAGCTCAGTCAGTATTAACTTTAGTTTTAGGATTCTGGTTTTAATCTGTTATGTTGCCTTGCATGGGACTTTATATCCACAGGGAAAGGGACACACAGAGAGTTTCATTTGCAGTAACAACATAGCCAAGCCTTCTACAGCCAAATACAGCTTCGGGGTTGCCAGTCACCCCTGTGACTTTCTGCATTGCCAGGTTACAGAACCAGTTTCTAGACTGCAACCCTTCTGTCGCCCTCTTATGAAGATCTACGCTCAGGATGCTACTGTCAGGCAACACAGTGAGCAGGTACACAAATTGAACCCATCTCAATATCACTGTGCTTGGAAATTCAGCATTTCAGGAGATTCAACCAAATCTGTTACAGGATTCAACATTTGTGGCATTATAGAATTCAGCATTTTGTCTTTGATGTGGAATTATACAGTAAGTGAAAGAAAGGAAAAGAAGGGAAGGGAAGGGAAAGGAAAAGGAAAAGGAAAAGGAAAAGGAAAAGGAAAACGAAAAAGGAAAAGGAAAAGGAGGAGGAAGGAAGACATTTCTGTACACCACATCACTGCAGAAAACTTGATCCATACATTGCCAGGTCGACTCCCTAAGAGCTGAGGTTGAAAGGTTGAAAACCTCTGCACTTTATTACAAGGGACTACAATGGCAATTATGGAGGCTCGACCCACACCACCCTGGAGGATTTAATCCTTCCAGGGATTAAACTGTGAAGGAGGGGTGTCAACAATATTTTGCCAGCCAGGGAAATCTGGTTAGCAGTGATTGCACTCACCTCTGCCTGCAGTCTTCCTGCTGCCTCCTCCACTTCTTAGCATTTCTATTAATTAAATTCTCCACTTCAACACGCTGGCTTGAAATACAGGCAGGGCTTAGTGAACATAATTCCAGACTCCAACTGTGATATTAACACTGAAACACTCACAGAGCAAATTCAAAATTATAAAGCCTGCTACTCCCTCTTTTAAATGATGAAACCAAAAGGATTCAGATGTCTCAGACATAAGTGTATCAGAAACAGGGGCTTATGTTTGTGAGAAAGAGTCCGTTACATGCCTGTTATATGCTTCCAGATTCTCAAAAGCATTATTTTAATTTTGCCACTTATTTCCATTATTCTCTTCCTGCTTCTTCCCAAAGCCAATTAAAATGCAAACAGGAGATTTTAAAGGCTTTAGTTTGATAACAGGCATCAAGACAAGCGAGGCATGGGACAGCACTGAAATATGGATCATCTTTAATGCAGGCATATTAATAGAAATAATTGGATTTCTAACATCTCACAATTGCAAGAGTACCTCCTATCGTCCATTAAATCAATTGACATCCTGCATTTCTTATTTCAAAAGTGTTATTCTTATTTCATGAGAGTGGTAAACATATTTGGTTTGCTTTAATGAAAGCTGTGGAGTTTTCTTCTGAAGTACATACTAGCTCATAGCAGGTAATACATATCCATGGATATATAATGGATTCATTTAAGCCAATATGGTAAATGCCAGCCTCATGGAAGTTGAACTCTCAATTTTGGTTTCAGCAGGGTCAGAGCTTCATCTAAAACACATAATGTGTTATTAAGCTTTTACTCATTATAATAATAGTGTTAGAGTTTAATCTCAACTTTTCAGAAGTGCCTCTGGGAAGCAGACCTTAGCATCTAATATCCTCAGGAAATCCTGCCTTATCCCACTGCTAATTTCTGAATTTAGCATCATCCTCTTTCTATGTTCAATTCAAATTATCTCCCCTAGCTATGACTACTGTCAGGTGATGCCCAATCCACCTTATGCCCCCTGTTCCTGCCACTTCTCTTACGATACATTCATGCTAAAGAGCCAAAAGCAAAGGAACATGGCAAAAGACAAGGAGAGAAAAACAAATAAAAAGAAGGGCAAAATTATAGTTACAGTTAATCATAAACTGGTTTTGTTTACTTGTCAGACTACATGCTTCCTGTGCCTTCACAGGACTAAGACTTCCACATGCCCCTAACAGTACAGTTTCAAGATTATTCATCCCACCAGCAAGTGTGCTGCTGCCATAAATGCTGGTTCGGCTCTCCAGCCCTCTCCCGAGAATGCGTTTCTGTTCCTCTCTTTTTTGCCAGCACAAACATCCTTGTGACTGTGCTGGGAGCTGAAGTGGGAAACAAATACAGTTGAATAGTAACTTCCATTTTTCAGAGTGGGTTTTATCTGAATTGGTTCCCTGGTTTGGCTCACAAAGCAGCTACACGCAGCCAATGCCAGGAAAAGGGAAGGGCAGAGAAGTGTCCATCCCTCCAAGCAGCACTGTGAACTTATGCCAGAACTGTTCATGAAGCTACAGCTGTGATTCAAGAGCTGAAAGCCAACCCTTCAAAACTGGGAAATGAAAACCAGCCTTCTAACTTTGTTTACCGCACATACTGCATTATGTATCTAGGCTCTTGAATAGCTTAGGAATGAAGTTCCAATGATGATGAATTAAAATTATGGCCCTGTTAGGTACAGTTATATATCCAACTCCAGCTTTTAAGCACCCATTTCAAACATAAATTAATATTAAAAAGATACATCTAATTTTTTATACTTATCCATTCTCTATTACTTATTCCAACATGAATATTACCCTATTTATAGCATGATAAATTATCTTCTATTTTTAAGTCTTCCTACAAGCAAGTTTTCCATTTTCTTTTCAGCTCCTTCAGATATTACCTTATACAGAAATGTTGAAGTGCCATGTTTTTATTATCACTAATGCAGAATAAGTCATTTTTCCAGTTGAAATTACAACTGTGTCACAAAGAAAGAAGTAAGAGCAAAACTGAGTCCATGTTTCTTATTTAATGGTTAAAAAAGAAAAAAAAAAGAGACCATGTTCATTTTATTCCCTGGAAGAACTGTCAGAAGAAGCTGAAGAGTAATTAACATACACCTTGTGGCCTTGAACACTTCAACGTTACTTCAATAGAAGAGCTGATTGGGAAATTGCTTTTCACCTCAAGGTGCAGCCACTGAAATCTATCTAGGGTATTAAGGATCTCCCTAACAGAAAATTAAGTATTTCAATAGGAAAGTTGGATTACATGGGGTTTTAAGCAAATGAAGGGAGAAAATAGTCACAAAGTTCAGTTCTGACAGTTATGTTCTCAGCCCTGGATCTCTTAATTCATATACTTAAAAAATACTGCATTAAGTATTTTACACTCAAATGAAATAATGAGATACAAAAGTTTAAGAGATAGAAATAGTACCGAAAATGTCTGGACCTCAACTCAGGAACAAAGTAATCCATTAAGAAAATGGAGCCACAAACAGGAAAATTTCTTAATCTTAATTTTATTGCAGTTTTATGTCAGTTTTTTAGATGCCTTAAACTGCTAATTTCCATAAATTAACAAGCCTAGATCTCTTTTAATAGTAAACATAATTTTGCATTTCCTGCTGCCGTGCTTGGTTTTACTACAATTACCATACCTTCCATGTATTCTGTCCCCTACAGATCCCCTTCACTGCTTCCTACCCAGTCAAGCTTTGCTCAACATAGCTTTGCGTTAGCAGAGACACAAAATGAACCTGCAAAATTTACTCAGAGATTTATTGCATACATGACACTTGCACATGTATATGCAAAATTATATTTGCATACTCAAAATGTCTGTCTGCTGTTGCCAGCATGTTTTATTTTTGCATGCGATGGTTGTCCATGCAAATTCCCTACTAACAGCATCAATTATCTGCACAATCAATACGCTCCCTTTCCTAAAGCAATCCATTGCAGACCATATATTACTCCACTTTCCTGTAAGTCAACAGATACTGTCATGTCCACTACACAAATGTCTGTTTAATTCTTTTTACTGATTCCGTCAATTATGTGCTTGTCCCTGTTTCCTTTCCCAAATCTTCAACTTCCTCCCTCTTCTTTAGCCTAGACCCTGCTTTTGCTCACCCCATGAGGGAAAAAGAGCAGTACCTCTAGGTCTTCTGTTGCCCTGTTTCTCTTTCTCACCTGCCTGACACAGAGGCACCCTCTGCTTCCTCTGCTAAAGAAACAGCATCTCCAAAAGTCAGTGTTCAGTAGAAGCCATGTAAGGGACTGTGACTAGAAGCACCTGCCGAGGACAGGAATGAACAAAATAATGCAGGGCACAAATGCTGCATGAATTTATCGCCTTAATACCTACCAAAAATGCCACTATTTTATCTTACTTTTTAATTAGGTCTTGGGAGCTAAATGTTGCAGTCTCTATAGCTGTGTGGACAAGGGCCAGGGCAAAGCGGCTAAATGCTCTGCCCAAGAGTACTGTTAAATGAGATTCTGCATTGGGATTCTTCTGCGTCGGGGCTGACTG
>JAOEHX010055968.1:0-19464 GCA_025448015.1 Bolborhynchus lineola
GGGCACCCTGTGCCAGGGCCTCAGCACCCTCACAGGGAAGAATTTCTTCCTAATGTCTCATCTAAATCTCCCCTCTGACAGTTTAAAGCCTTCTCTTCTCCAGGCTGAACCAGCCCAGCTCTCTCAGCCTGGCTCCAGAGCAGAGCTGCTCCAGCCCTCCAAGCATTTCCATGGCCTCCTCTGGACTCGCTCCAAAAGCTCCACATCCATCTGGTGTTATGGCCCGCAGAGCTGGGCACGGGACTGCAGGGGGTGGGGTCTCACCAATCAGAGCAGAGGGGGAGAATCCCCTCCCTCAACCTGCTGGTCACACTGGGTGATGCAAACCAGCATATGGTATATTACACACTGCAGTTTTTATCTTAGCATAAAAATTGTTATCCGCTTTCCAGGCCCATCCCACTTGGTAAATACATTTTGGATTATGTGTCACTAAGTGATATGGTTATGTCCTTATGTCCACCTTTATCCTGAACTCCATCATGACAATATGCCAAGCCTCGTGAGCCCTTCTGAACAACAGAACATGGCTTCTTCCTAGGTAACTCTTTTCCAAGAAAGGGTTTTCCAAAACCCAAGCATAACCACTGATTAACAATATACTAGGCTAAACTACATTCCTACAACCTCAGACTTGAATGAACAAGGTACAACAGAGTGCCCTCTAATAGACTTCTGAGTGCACTACTCTGAAGGCTGAAAATTACATAGCATAACACACTTGGCTTACAAAGTACTGCTGTAAGAGTCAGATGTCAAGGATTTATTGCTTTTGACTTTATACCCCTCAGACAGTTTAGCACAAGGTCTACACAATCCCAAATATGGTTGTGAGAAAGGGAGATTGTTGCAAGCACCGGCGGTACAAGATCTCAGGCAGCTGGAGGAAATTACCCAAACATGTTCCCAAGGACCATGAGGCTGTATTTCACTTTGTCCTGGCTTTTTCCTGTGGATAGAGGACAAGACACAGGCATTCCACCCATGAAATAGATACTGGATATTGATCTGACTCCTCTCTGCATGGGAAAAAGATACAAGTGGTCCTTTCCATTGTCCCCATCAGAACTGCTGTCAATCAATGGGAAGAAAGGTACAACCACTATTTTATATCTTACCCATATGCACAGTGGAGGGAACTTCACTAAGTGATGTACTACTTACTAGGAGGGATGGGGTACTTGATCAAGCCCAGCCATGCCTTTGAGGGCAATACAGTGCACTTGTTGCTGGGTCCACAAGCTGGTCAGAAACAAGTAACTGAAAATACTTTTTTCTCCTGCCTACTTCCTCAGCACAAGCAGCTAGCTGTAGTATTTTATTGACTGTATTGTTGTTTCTATGGAAGCAGATGTGGAGCTAATTAAGATCAAGGGTTAGAGCTGATAAAAATTGGTATTTTCAGTGCAGTCCATCTATCATGCACATTCAAATTAGTTTTCCCAACAAAATACCTATTGTAGAGAAATGGTGATGGCTGAATCATTTTAACAGAAGTAAATTAAACTCGTTAAGAAGAGTTTAAAGCTGATAGGTTTGTTTTCTGTTTATCCGGCTGAAAAGGCTTTCCCTTTGGTAAATAAATCAAACCAATTTTTAAATTTTGCAGATTTTTGACTTAATCACCAAAAGATCTTTGTGATCAGAAGCAATTCTTGCTTGGCACTGTTCATTTTTATTAGTTCATTCACCCAAGGAAACGTGTTTTGCACAGCTGCTGGAACATTTGTCTAGGTGAAAAGAACCACGTCTTTGCCTCAGACCTCATTATTCCTGTTAATTCATTCTGCTGCATGTAACAATGAGCTGACTGCCCTCAGATGCTCCCTGTGAAGTGGTATGCATGTGCCTGATCTCCAGGTAACTGCAGCTCTTCGCTGAAGCTGAATGGGTCCTCACTTTCTACAAAGCAGTACCATGAAGAGACTTCCAAGCGCAGATTATGGTAACAGGATGCATGTGTGTTGGTGAAGCTGTCCCAAACACACAGTTAAAACACTGCTGCTTCTGAATTTCCCTGGTGACTCCACATCCCAATGCCAGTGTGTTTGCTCACTTGTACCTTGTATGTAACCTATTTGAATGGATTCTTAGTGCCTCATGTTTGGAAAGATGAGCCTTCCTTTTTAGCTACATCAAAAAGCAGAGGGGGAAAGGAGTCCCTGACCTGTTCACTGTATGCTAGCTAGATCTTAATCATCTTGTCAGCTCATGAAATGTACCATGTTTTCTGAGATGAAACAGGAAAAGGAAATTCATGGAGAACGCAGTACATTACCCTTGACTTGTGTTTGCACATTTCAGCTTTGCTGGGAAGATCCTTTCCAAATGAGCTTGCAATCAATAAAATGAATTAAATTACTGTGATATTCCTGGCCCTTCAGAATGGCATCAAGGCCACAGACAGAAACTGCTGTGTGTCAGCTACAGTAGGAGATGTAAGCTAGACCTGAATTCAGTGTTTCATTATGTTTCCCCATAAGAGCTTTAGAAATGTGTCAGCCTCAGCTGAATATCCCAAAAAGGGATGGAGTGAGACATGTGCCACTGGGAGGCGATGCTTCATCTCAGAGCTCCTTTTCCCCACCTCAGTGCCACCTCTCAGTTCCAACTGTGCATCTTGTTTATCTGGCCACTCTGTGAACCAGGAAGATGAACTGATGTGATTAAAAATACAGGCACCCACTTCAAGCTGGCGTGGACATAAACAAAAGGGTTCAGCTTAAGGAGGAGGCACGGGAAAGAGTAACACAGGAAGGTTGGGGAGGAAAGAAAGTGCTAATCCAGCTTGTCTGTTAGTCTGTATTTCTAACCACTGCCTATCTGTTTATATTGCAGCCATCACTGTAACATGCCGGTCCTGCAGTTTGTTGCATCCTACTAACAGGTTAGTACAGTCACTCCCTACTTCCACAGAAATGCATTCACCTCTGGGCTTTTTTACCAGAAAGGTTTTACCAGATGCTGACGTACTACACAACTGTTCATAACAATTCCAACACACGCGCGCGGTGTAAGCTGTAAGTTACCCAGAAGAAAAATCCAGAGGGAATGCAGGCAGCCAGAATGTAATTACCTAAGCTGGAATTTAGCCAGGACATTGTGGTTAAAATCCCTATTTGTTTGGATTAATCTAATTGCTAAATATATTGTTCCACTAGTTGCTGTAGAAATAACCTTTTTGTATTAGCCAGCAGGTTAAATAGCACTTTTACTGCAGTACTTACAGGCTTCTGTTCCTGCCAGTTAGTCACTTCTGCTTTTTATTTGACTTCCAGGTCTTTGCATTATCCCTGTCAGCCTGGAGCTGCATCTCCTAAGGATAGATACAAAAAGCCATGATATTAGGTGACAAAAACTGAGCAAGACAACCAGTGCTAATTCATCTGGCACGTACTACTTCAGTCAAAGAAAGTTAGCAATAAATGTGAAAACATCTTTGTAGTGGCTATATTCTTTTCTTTAATAACATCATGGGGAAAAATGCTCTTAGATCCTTCAGCTGTAGAGACAAAATCAGCTTTTATTACGGTCTCAAAAAGTAAATACCATAGAGTACGAACACAGAATTTCTGTGGTGTACCTAGAGCCATGTACTGGCCATCCTCTATATTGTAATTTAACATTGCTACTCTTCCTGAGAGGACTAACCCTGCCAAACTCCAGATATTAAGAAGTCCCCTGCCTCATCTTGCCCATCCATGGTATGGTTCATAGTGCCACAATACATAGCACAGGCTCTGCTCAAAGTAGCCTCATATAATCTCCAATGAGGTTTTCTGTCCTGCTTTCTCACACACATGCTCCCCAAAATTACTTTGGAAACTACAGCAAAACAGAGAGAAGTGCCCATGGACTAAAAACGACAAAAAAGGGCAAGAGTTTCTTCTCTGTCCTTGATTCACAGGCCTGTACCAGACTGGGGTAAGCTAAGCTGCCAAGAACAGACCACATAGGCATGGCTGGGAGACATGTTAAGAGAAGTCTCAGAGCTGAGGATTCACCATTTAGAGGTGTCTGCAATACTGCTGCAGGATAGGGAGGGCAAATTTGGAAAAGGCTCCTCTCTGTCTAATATTAAGTATGCATACTGCTGTACAACTAAGACGTTACTGAATGCCAGTTTCTTCTTGCATTCTCATTCCCCCCCTTCCTCTCCAACACTGATGTGTTACCTTGAAAAGGCTTTGCCCATTTCCCTGGGAGAAGAGGACCACAACACCCTCATTAATGCATGTGACCCCATGAGCAAAGCCAAGACCATCATATATCCTCTTTGCTACATAAAGATGTCAGAAATGGGAAGCTTTAAGTCCTCTCAGGGCTTGAAGAACATGCTGTCTCACTCAGATGGTAACTACCAGCCTGAAAAGCATGTGCTTTCAGTTGTGAGGAATCCCACATCTCCCTGCTTGAGAGTTTATTTTGAGCTACAGAAGCAGTAAAAGCCCCTGGGACGAGACGGACTCCTGTACAACTTTGGCACAGCTGGGTGTTCCGCTCAGTGAGCGGCTCCCTTCCCTTCTGCTGGAGGAAAGCAACTGGAGGACAGAAAAGCTGTCGGAAGAGGAGAGTGCTGGAAGCCTTCCAAAAATGAGTTTCATGTGATGGAAGAAGGCTCAAATCTCAGAATTTCCCAGTCAAGATAAGCACCCTCCAGACAAGTGTTTCTCTAGGATCACTAACACAAAGATCCTGAGATTTACAGAAACAGAACTGGAAGAAACTTCTTGAGAACCCTTTGCACATCATGTTGCATTTTTTTTTTTCATTAATTTACATAAATTGTCCCTTAAAACTGAGTAAGACTTGGGAAAGAAGAAACTCATAAAAAAACTTTATTCCTCTAAAAATCTCCAGTTTCTAATGCCTATTCTAAATTTACCTGTGGCTGTAACATCCAGGTATGTTTCTTTACACATCTGGTGCGCAAAAGAATGAAAAGGAGAGATAAACACAGATTTTGAAGACTTTCAACTGCCTGTGGCTCTTCTGAAGTAGAAATCAAAACCATCTGCTCATTAATCCATGCTATAAATGCAGTTTTACAAGATGTCATGAAAACAGACTGAGTGAGAAGCAGAAGAAGGGTGCTTCACCAGAGGGGATGAGTAGAGAACCCAGGACACCCCAGCACACAACAGTGCCCTCATCACCCTGGGCCTCATCCCACACCAGCCAGGCTGGTGACTGGCCCTCCAACAACATGTTGCTATATGTTGTAGAGTCAGGGCTGGGCTCTGCTGCAGACTGGCCTTAGATGGGGCTCCTGGCCCATGGGCAGTGGACAGTTGTACCTGGGAGGCAGAAAAATTAAGAGCTATGATTGTCCTCAGGGTGCTTGCACAGAGCACCTGACCATTGACTAATCTCCAGTAGACACCAGGCCCACCCCTGCAACATGTGCTGCTAGAAGCACCACCTCTGGGTGTAGCGCAGTGAGCAAAGTGTCCTCCATCAAAGCTGTGGACCCTAGCAGCTCCAGGAGAACACGTGCTTTCCAAAAGTCAGGCTCATAAGCCCTGTATGCATGCCACTCCAAAGAAGTGAGGTTTTCACAACAGAACATACAGTCAACAAAATAATTTTTACTCAGCTTAACTCCTGAGCAACAATGAAGTCCTCTTCTTTGGAAAACTCTCCCAAGGCATCATGTTCCATATGACCAGTGTCAATGATACTGCCTTTCTGTAATAAGCAGTACTATTCCTGACTGTTTTTCCTAAGCAACACTTCTCCTTCTGTACCTTCCCTTTTATGCTTCTGATATAACTTGATAAAGTAGGTTAGCTCATTCTTCTCAACACCTTCAGTGGACTTGAGGTCCCACAGCAGCAGCATTAAAAATTTCTTTTTATTTCTTTTTCTGTTGTGGTTTGTTTGGGGTTTTTATTTTTTCCTTCAAGATTGACCCAGCTACAATTGTGGTGTCACAGTTTAGCTGCTGGCCATAGGGACCTGCTATCTGAGATGCTTCCTTTTTATGATAGTATCAAGGCATGAGAAAGATGAGAGTGGGTAAGGCAACAGATGTCTGTATTCTTCTGACAAGAGCTTCCTTTGTTCCTTGTTTCAACACCGTTCCTTTTTCAATGTATTCAGTGACACACTGAAAAGGGTCAAAGGACAATCTTAAATATAATTTTTATCCCAAGAACATTTAACCACTTTTTGCCAACCATTCCATTGTCAGAGTTGTAGTATGTGGGACATCCTCACTTCAAACTTTAGAAGTTTGTTTGCCATAGAAAAGCTAGTGATAGGAAAAGGGGGAATGGCTTTAAACTGACAGAGGGTAGATTTACATTGGATGCTAGGAAAAAATCTTCCCTGTTGAGGGTGCTGAGGCCTTGGCACAGGGTGCCCAGAGAAGCTGTGGCTGCCCCATCACTGGCAGTGTTCAAGGCCAGGTTGGATGGGGCTTGGAGCAACCTGGTCTGGTGGAAGGTGTCCCTGCCCATCGCAGGGGATTGGAACTGAATGAGCTTTTAAGATTCTTTCCAAACCAAACCATTCTATGATTTGATGACTCTATAGAATGATTATTTATAGCAAATACTTTCACTACTTTAATAGACATTTTCTTTCAGAACTACAAACTCCATATTACACGTAGCGAATTTAAAAAGTTCAATGAAATTCAATTTCAGGTCAATATATATTTGAAAAATTGAAGTACAATATGATCTGAAGAGAATACTTTCAGGGAGGATTGTGTGACATTTCAGAAAGCATAGCTTTTTTTCCAAAACTTAAACTGAGAACAAGCAAACAAGAAACACTGGCGCTGTAGCCAATTTCCACGTGAGAAAAAAGGCTAAGATGTAACATCTTATTTTATGAGATAAAGCTTTCTTTCAACCAATCCCCTCTAACAAAAAGTTATCTACTCCAGTGTTCAAATCATATTCCCACTACATTAGGGAAAAATCCCTACAGCCATGCAAACAACCTCCTTTGTTTGGAGTCCTAAAGCACCATTTCCACGGAAGCTGGATGTCTCATTCGAGGGACATTCCTCATGCCACTAAATCTCTCAAGGCTCTGCCTTTGATGGATACTAGCATCAGCCTTGTTCCCTGTCTCTATCAGCTGCTTCTAATGAAGGCTTGCCACTATCTGAGAAAGATTTTTTTCTAAGATGCCTTTCATGACCACATAGACAATTATTCTATGCTACCAGTTTACAAACACATTGAATTGCTGGGAAAATGAGTGCCACCAACACATATAATGAAGCGTGTTCTCTGCCTCTGATTAATACATTCCAAGAGTCTGTGTGCTTGGTGCTTGGATATATTGAGTTTGGCCAGGAGAAGCCTAACAAGAGGAAGGAGGCACCAAACCACAGTTTATCATCCTAAGTTTCTGTGTATTCGCAGGCCAGCCCTGTAGCTAAACTGCACGTGGTTTGCATTTAATTTCCTCAGGGATTCAAGCAGTAATTACAATAAATAATAATTAACAACTGACCAAGAACTCTTCATGCACCTTAAAAACCACAGAAATAGCTGATAAAATTGAAATAAACAAAATTATGTGCTTATTCATCAAGACCAGTAGCCAGCAACATAAAAGAATAAAATAACACTTCTTAGAAGCTACTGGTATGAGGTATCTTGAGCTCTACTAGGAAAACAAATCATCTCAGGTTTCTAATACACTGGTGTTTCCAAGTTAGTGCTCCTCCATGTCCTCTGGCTGTCCACAGTCCCTCCTGAAGAGGTGCGTTATCTCTCCTCCAGCAGCAAAGCAGGATTTGTTTGGTCTGTGCAGGTAAGGGAATAGTTACTGCTCTGGAAGTAGCGTGAGGTTATCCCTCTGGATCTAACAGGGAATTTAACAAAGCTGGGAAGCTGTACCTGTAGGCTTGGCAAAACCACCCAAACTAAGTTCTAGTGCAGCCACAGGTTTCATTAGCTCCCCATCACCCAAAGGAGCCCTTTTTCCCTAGGGCTCCCAAGAGCACCAAGCTTGCCAACCAGAGCTACCCCTCCCAGCAAGCTTCACACCTTCAGTTTGCTGGGTGTGCTGGCAGCACAGAGTCACACATGTGCAGGACACTTGCTCTTCCTAGGACAGAAAACTGTAGGGTGGAGGTCTGCGTGTTTGGTCCTTTAAATACCACCCATTTCAAGAGACCAGAGCTGTATTTCCTTATGGACTTTTCTCTATTTGTTCATGCTAAGGCCCTTAAGCTTTAGATTAAGCACTTAAGCCTATAATAGAAGAGACACAAAGAAAACAGTAAACTGTTAATTTAGATAATGGTGAGGAAGAAACACCCACAGATTGCATGCCATTTTAATCCCTCCCCCTCATGTCCAAAGCTAAGCCTCTGTAGGCTTCTATATTCAAGATTCCTCAATGCAATGCAAACTCTACATAACACGGGCCTCCAGCTATAGCATCTAAATCCTGAAAAGCAATGGAGAATAGAATGTGAGGGTAAGTTTAGTTTTTCTCTCTTCATCATGCAATAACCTAAACCGATAGCTCAGACCTCTCAACACTAACAACTTATGTGATATAATTACAAACCACACTGCCGCACAGCATGAAACAAAGACTGGAGTAAGTCCATTTGCCACCGGATCTCCAACACGAAATTCAACTCACCCATCCAGAAGTAGGGAGGTGACTTGGCAACCTGGATAATTCTAGGATCAAATGATTTTCAGCAACAGGAACAAGGAAGCCCCCAGGGAATTTGGAGCTTGTCTCCTCCCTGACAGAGGACATGCGTCAAAGGCAATTTCAGTGGAGCCGGGCTGCCCCTCCACTATAAGCCTGATACTGAAGGGGCATCAGAGGTGTCTTCATGACTAACATTTCCTGTAGAATTATCAAACTGATGTATCCACCATGCCACTGCTGATCAAATCCACCTATACCAAAGGCCTCTGGAAACAGCCAGTCAGCAGTGCTTCAAAACCTGCCTCACCTTTAGGTCACTGCTGTGGTAACCAGTACAGACACACTCTCTGGTCACAGCCGGGGACTTCTGAGGAAAGAGCTGGGGCGCAGGTGTCTTGCTCATGTGACTGGGAAACAGCCTCCTGATGTTACTGCAAACACAGTGGAGGATAGGCATTGCCAGGGCTGTGATGCCACTCCCTTGTTAGGTGCTAAGGATAGATCAGTTTAATTTCATAGAATCATAGACTGGTTTGGGTTGGAAGGGGCCTTAAAGCTCACCCAGTTCTACCCCCCTGCCACGGGCAGGGATGCCTTCCACTAGATGAGGTTGTTCCAAGCCCCGTCCAACCTGGCCTTGAACACTGCCAGGTCACGGGGAGCTTCCTGCCACCCAACACCCCAAGTCCTTGTCCTCAGAGCTGCTCTCCATCCAGTCTCTTCCCAGCCTGTACTTGCACTGGGAATTGCCCTGACCCCAGTGTGAATGAGGCTGCACACTTTGGACATGGAGCTCTTCCAAACAATGGCAACTCACAAATATAAGGAGTACATAACTTACTTGTACACATGGGAGGCTCTTGGGGACACACCTGCAGGTGATCCTACATGCCAGCCATCCAGACATTTACTACATGCATCTTCCAAGAAGAGCAACTCCCTCTCCTGGCTCACCCAGCAGCACCCTTGCTGCGGCACTTCAATATGAACTTCAAATAGCACTCCAATTCAAGCATGTTGCAAGTACATGGCAAAATCAGCTTTTAATCAGGCCCCCAGCATGTGTAAAAAAGTGCAGGAGAAAGAGTCACTGCTTCCTCACAGACATGAGTTTCCTTGATTCACGCCCTTTGTAAAGGTGTGGCCTTGTATTTTTACATATACTACATTGTAATTCAACAGTTGCATTAAATCCTCTTGCTCTTATTTTCTTGGAGAGAAGCAAAATGCACACAATTTGCCTTCCCTGTAAGACTGATTATTTAGCGTTGGTATACCATGGTCTTGTGTCTCTACACTAAGCAATATTAATCTTCTCCGCCTGTCTTCATATGGAAGTCTTTTCCATACCTCTAATAGTTTTTAGCTCACCAGACACCTCCATTTCTGCTTTATATGCTTCAGATAAGGAAAAAAAGGTTTAGAATCTACATTTATATAGTATACAGAAAGGCAAGAGTGTTAAAAAAAAAAAAGCTAATAGGGAGGGACTACTGAAACATCACCTACTTAAAGCAATGCTATACATAGTCCATGATGGCTCATAAAATAATGAGACTTGTAGCAGTGACTCAAAGTGGGTATTATGCACTAAATAGAGAGGTATTGCAGCGGCCTGTCCAAGAAGAAAATTTAGTAGTTATTTCAGAAACACTCTTGAAGCATTCAACCTGAGATGTTGCTACATTAACAAAGGAGGCAAATAGGATGCTAGAGGCATACAATGTACATCAAAAAGCTGATGGTTAAATTACTAAACAAAGCATTCTATGTGGACCAAAAATAGACTTTTCTATACTTGCAATAAGTTGCAGATAGCAAGTAATTACCTGCAGGTTACTACCTTTATTCCTTCCTATTATGCTATTCCTTTTCTTTCCCATAACAATATCTGTCCAGTGAACACATTAGTCACAGCAATCCCTGTCTGCATTCCCAGTAACCTCAAGCCATTCGGACAATATTGAGTTTATTTTTAAGCTGTTCATTGCATGGAAATACGGAGTGAATGAAGCAGGGGCCCATTTTTTTCTCACTTTTGAATGTCTCGATTAAGCAGGTCACTGATGTACCTTAAGTCAATAACCACAAACCTATCCTGATAAGGATGTTGCTGAGACTCTCTTCTGCACTGCTGCAAGCACCCATGGCTTACTTTGCTTCAGAAATGCCTTGGAAACAAGCCCAGGTTGTTCCTCTGCTGAGAAAGAAATATGTCTTGCTTTGTTCAATGGAACAATAAATAATACAAAAGGGTGGATGAGAATAAACACCTCAAATTGAACTGAATATAAAGCAAAGTGAGATGGTGATCACTTTCAAATGCTGCCAGGGTTCAAGAAAATGAAGTCCATTTGAAGGGAGATTTTTCCTCTCAGTTACATTGCTCTAGATCAAAAGCCAGTGTAAGAGATTGCTGTGTATATGACAGATGTAATTGGAAACAATATGCAGCTTAAGTGTTTCCAACCCTGAATGTTAACAGGGCACAAAACTGATCTAAAAAAACCCACATCAGGTCTGTCTAATGTAGCCCTTCTGTTTAAAAAAATCCATACATTTGAATGTCTTGTTCACCTCACTTCTGACAATTGAGAAAGTAATCATATTTTCCTTTCTCCACCAGTACAGAAAAGCAAGCATATAAATACATATGCTTGTGTGTGTATATGTTCAGAAAAATAGTTTTAAAATCACCTGACTTCAGGAGCTGAAGTGCAAGGAAAATACCAGTGTTGCAGGGCTTACAATAAGAAGCACGAGTTTCCAGCACAGCAGTTCGTTTGTTCTGAGTAGGCTTTCAGTTACACAGCAGGAGTCCTGCATGACTAGGTTAAGTTTTGAAGTACTTCTTCAGTGATCATGCATCTGGTTCTTAGTATAGGATAAAGCAAAAACTGACAGTGGTGCCTCAAGCAGAGTCAGTTTTAATTTATTACATTTACTCTCCACCTCAGTAGCAATACTTATTATTACACCACAAGAACAGAAGCAGACCTAACATCCAGAAAACGTGAAAAAAAGATAAAAAACATGAGTAAAATTCCTCTGTGGAATGTGGCATGAGATTCACATGATGTAGAAAGACATTTGTTTCCCTATTTTTCATGAGACGATTTTACTCAACTACCTGGAATATTGAAGACTATGATAAAAGCTGGTGCTGATTGGGAAAGAAAAGCACCTAGAACAAACAGCTGCCATTTGAGGGTTTAAAAACTCCTTTTTGCACCTCTCCCTGACATCCCTTGAGGAAGCATTTTGCCCTTTCTGCTCCTTGCATGCTTCCAAACCTGCTTAAGTAAGGAGTCTTTCCCTTTTGTATCTCTAAAACAACAAGCTGATGAGCCATCAGATGGAAGAGCAACAGCTATTTGGTGGATTTATGAGGCACGCTCAAGAATTACATGGTGCCTAAGAAAAAAATGAAAAGGAAAAATTTTATAGGTATTTGCACTGGAGCTTAACAGCCTCCTCAGGGTCCCTTGAGAATAAATCCAGATATTGGTCTACCACCCAGGTAGTAAAAGGAAAGCAGCTGAGAGCAGGCAGAATGCTCAGTTTTGTAAAACATAAAAGATTAGGATGAATTTTAATTCCAGATATAGAATGCTTGTACTATTACAGAAAAAAGACTAGAGTGTTTATAAATGCAGCAATATACTTCCTAAGTGCAAATTGAACAGGTATATTTAGCTTTCTGCAGGGATTCATGAAATGAGGTTCAGAAAGGAAGAAAACTGTCATGTGAGTACTGTTATTTTGTCTAATAAATGAACAGTGAAACAAGCACATTTCTACAACAGAAAGTACATCTCCTGCAGCATACTGATGAACAGACACTCAGCTATCCTGAGGGAAAAAGGAAAACAAAAACTTTTCCTCCTTTGTTCTATGATTTCTCTTCTTTGCTAGAAGAGCCAGCAACTGCATCAGTCCCCCAAGGTGAGGAGGCAAGAAGAGCACTTCTGCTCCCTCTGAATGCTGTCTCTATCGTGACTGCTTCTGCAAGGGCTATGGAGCCCACTAACACTGCCTTGGTCACTGGGAGACAACGTGTGCATTAAGGTTTGCCAGGCAGAACTGATTTTGAACACTGCTTTCACGCTGTCAACAGCCCTGCTTTGTCTCCACCAGAGGTGGTGGTTCAGCTCTGGAGGCCTGTTTCTATCTGAAATGCAGAGCAAGCTCACTACCAGATTTGTGGGGTCGCACCAGCATAGCCGACAGTTAAATTTGCCAGCTGAACACTGGTTAGGTTGGCGGTCACTGAAAAGACACAAAAAGCAGAGTGGTGCCTTTCCTCATCTCTGTGTTAAATCGTGTTGGTGCTGCAGAAGTGAGGTTGGTCAGCAAGGCCTACAGAAAATTCCGATGCAAAACTGATTTCATTAGGGTTAGGCTTCTAGCCAGCTGTTGGCTGCTGAAGGGAAAAACCTGAGGACAATACCAGAGTTTTCTCAAAAAACACTAAGAAGTCCTGGGAATTGAAAGTTCAGATTAGAGTAAGAAAAACTCAGAACAACAACAGCAAACAAGAAACCAAATCAGAATACACCACCACAGCTACTTGAATAGAAATGTCTATTTAAAGTCACTTGAGCAACCTCAATTGTGTCCTCTCCTGTGTGCGATATTTACTTCTTTGCAGCATCTGTGTCTTGTGCAGATGAGACACATTTTGACAGGTGTTTTCACTGAAACCTAAAGCAGTTCACAAGCTGTAACAAGAGGAAACTTAAGCTCCCTCCCTTGGATTAGTTTACCCAAGGAGGTAAGAAATTCTAGCGTACGCAGCAATGCAAGTGCACAGAAACAGATTAACAAATGTGAAGACCACAAGACTATAATAAGCATGAAGTCTGACCTCCTGCATAACATAGCATGGAGAATTTAATGTGTAATCTTGGCTTCAAGCTCTGCTTGAGCAGAAAGTTAACTTTCTGAAAGATGCTCGCTTTTGATACAACTGTTTCAAATGACAGAAGGTCTGCCATACCCCCAGCTCTGCCCTGTGACTATTTTGTGACATACGTCCTTATAAATCGGAATCTAATTTGCAATGAAACACATCTCCTTCACTGCTGTGCTCCCTTCTTTGCAAACTGTAGTAGTACTTCATGCTTTGTTCTGGCCAGAAGAAGTATTTTGCTCAGACTCACCAGCTGAATACATTTTCTATCTTCATCTAAATGCTTAAAATGGATGTTTTTCATCACAGGTTTTCTTTTCAGACTCTCTCCAAATCATTTTGACTTCCCTGATTCCCTCAGGTTTCCTAGATGAGATTCTAGTCGGAGGGAAAAAAACCCATCAGCACCAACAAAAAACTCCCTAGACCTGCTCAAATTGAACAAGTGACCTTTGTAGCCTTTAAGCAATCTAAAAAATCATACCCCTCCCTTAAGCCCAAGGTTGCAACCTTATGCTTTTACTGTGAGTCTCTTACTGCTTGATGCTTTTAATTAAAGCCTCAACTCCTGGAATCAAAGGACAACAAAAATCTCAGTCTCCGGGAGAGTTCTAGCCCTCATGGTAAGCCATAAAACTTGAACGTATGACCCAAACACCACAAAAATACAGCCTCAGACCTAAAATTGTTTCATGATTTTAGACAGCTGAATCATATACTTGAATGCATAGGACTAGCAGTAATCCATTACTAACTGGAAGAGCAGATATCTCCAGCTGGAGGCTTACCATCATTTCTTGGAACACAGTGGCAGGAGCTTCCCAGCAAACTCTGTAACTCAGCCTTCAGCAGCCAGGTTCTGAAGCAGAAATTCTTCTTGTCCTCACCTGCTAAAAGAGAGGAAACATTAAAGGAGAAGCTAGAGAGAATCTCTGGGTTTATGTGGAATGCGTTTCAAGAGACCAGCCCAAGTCCTCTCCAGTTCCAACAATGTCACTTTCTAAAACCAAGAATTTCCTCAAGGAGAAGAAAACCCAACAAAGACAATTCTGTAGACAACATGAACTTAAAATGAAATGGCTAGCTTTATCTTCCTGAAAGTCACCACCTATAGAAGATGGAAGCTATTCTCAAATAACAAAGCAACTGAACAGCTCCTCCAAAAAGGCCTCCTAGCCCAGAAATAAAGTAGGCACATTTGAAACTAATCAGGTATTCCTGGGTATGTTTCCCAGTTCATGACTATCAGCTGTGGCTCAGAGCTGAGCCTGTTGAAGCAGCCAAGGCACTGCGGTCACCAAGAAAAGGATTTTGACTGAAAGTGTTATCAGGTAAACAGATAGCTCCTACACCGGGTCCATGGCAGAGCTTGGAATAAGCGTCAGTTAAGTTGCCAACTAATGCCTTGTTATCCCCAGCAAACAGAGATACAAGCCAATTCACTGAGGATTTTCCATTCAAATGCTCCCTGAAACCATTTACACAGCAACAAATAATTGGAAGCAGCCAAACCAACCTTTTCTCTGTCCCCCTACTTCACTTACGCAAAGCAAATTCTTATTCCTACTAGAAGCACAAAGCCCTGCGAGGTATGGGAGGACTGAGAGATGCTCAACTGCTGAGCAGCTGGGCAAGTAAGAGTTTTCACTACTTATCAATTTCATGTAAGCTCACTATAACAACACTATTAGGTTTATATTATGTATCAGTAAAAACACTAATTACAGAAGCCCAGACTTGAAACAGTTTCTCAGAACAACATGCCTATAGCTAGCACGTGGAATGAGCGTGCTTTACAGGGATACACATTCCCTACTAAATAGAAATGAACATGCACAGTTGTTACCATTTAGAAAAGACAAAAGCTGCCAAAGCCAAGGCAATGCCATCAGTGCTCAGAAGAGAGGCCTTTATTGTTTGCTACTAATTGCAAGGAAAAAGAATTCACAGACATTTCAAAGCAGCTGCTGTCTTGTCCTTAAAAACAACTTCCACTTTGAAAGGAGAATTTTCATGTTAACAGCCTTCCAAAGCTCTTATGGCTTGCTACCATCCAAGGCCATTCAAATGTGTTATTTCTGTATTGATTATGTTATGAGGTTCAGCAAGAAGGTCTAAAAAGCTGAGAGAAAAGTCTGTTAAGCCTGCAACTAGAGAAATTACTATTTAAGTCTCAGCAATTTCTGGTAAACTAAGGATTACTTCCCCCCCCCCACTGGCTTTAATGGTTAATTTTACTGGTTAATTTTACTGGTTAAAATCTATATGGACTCGATAGCTCAGAAAACTGCAGCTTGGTCCTTTGAAGCTACAGGTTCCAGCTGCTGTATATCATCAGTGAGGTGAAGCTGATTTACATATCCGAGAATCTGGCCTGCTGCGGTTAAATATTCCCCATCTGGTTTAATCAGTTCTCCTTCTGGAAAGCCCGAGGGATCATCATTTCAAGCTGCGTTTGTCTCCAAGTCCTTTTCAGTGTTGGTATTGCACATACAGCCAAGAATACCTTATCCACTGCAAGGCTGGGCACTGTCCCAGTGATGGGTGAACTTGCTAAACAAGGCTCAGGGTGCCCACTTGTTTTGCAACATCCTGCAGTATTTTGTATTTTAGAGGTTTCTCCAGCTAATGTCTTTCTTTTGAGGTGATGATCTTGCTTTTATCTGCCAGGAAAACTGGCAGCCATTATTGTGTGCCTGGCTCTTAGGAGCTGGCATCACTGTATTTGTACCATTAGATGAGAAAAACAACAGAAGCATCTAAGTGCTTTTGTGGAAAGATTTCACTTGAATATGTTTTTCATTTTCTCTTGTGGGTCATAGTGTCTGTTTTATTGTCTCTAGATCTCAAAATAATATTTGGCCGTAAGTTTAAACATCAAGAGAAGCTTTGCTTGGGCAAGGAGTGAATAAAGCTAAGGCCTCATCTAAATTAGCTGAAGGGAAAGACAGATCCAAAGATAGATCAAGTCTTGCGAGTCTGTGTTCAGCTCTTTACTCTGTCACACACCCTGTTTGGGTACCTCAATAAGCTACTGAAGGTCAAATTCAAAGTGGAATATAGGCAGCTACAGAGTGAAGGAGGCAGAACTGTAATCTGGAAAAAGCTTACACACAGACACTTCAAGCTCCTTGTTCTCAAACTTGGACAAGCATCAAAATAACAGTCATTAAAGGACCTAACTTGGACAACCAGGTCCTACAGTTGCCTAAGGGGATTCAGATGTCTGCCATCTCACAGAAGAGTTGGAAATGTCTCTGCCAAAAGGGACTGAAGAGGGAGATGCTCACAGCTATGCTACAGCTGCATCATTGTGCAAAAAATATTTTGGAAATCTTGTGTAAGAAGACTATATCCGTACTACTGTGGTTAGCATATCCGTCAGGATGCACCAAAGTGGGTCCTGGTTTACACACAGAATGCATTTGTATTCCCCAAATACCATTCCCAGGCAGCACACTGCAGAACTAAACTCCCTCCTACTGCTTGCCTTGCTTTCACATTATTTCTGATGCAGGGAACAGCTTCAGTGTGGGAAGGAAGAGAAGGGGAGATTAAACTTGGATCTTCCTGAGTAGCAGGCCAGTAAAGCACTGTGAAAAGGGAGAGGTGGCCTCCTCTTCCTTTGGTATTTTAAGAGAGTTGAGGGATCCCTGCTAGAAGTGGGAACATGGGATACCCATCTAGAGGAGAGCATGGCCCATGATCCAAAGCCAAAACTCCTCAAAAACCCAACTGAAGTAGCCAAGGTGTAAAGTCTAACACCTATCCTTGCTCATAGAATTTCTTAGCTGGACAGGTCAAATCAGAGACACCCAGGAGTACTGATTTAAGGCAACTTCCCTCTTAATAAACTGGCTACTTTAGTTCCCACTTAGAGAGGATGAGCCTGTCCTATATATGTAGGCTCCTCTAAATGGAGACTAGGTGCCTGTGTTCTGAATCCCATATGGGCACCAGATGACTGCAAGGTAGGTGCTGCAGTACTGTAATTCTTTATTAGATTTGGCCTTTACTGTTTCAGCTCTCCATCTGCAAGATCAGGATAAAAGCACTTCCCTGTTTTGCAGCTGATTTTCATACTCACTTGTAATTACTACAGGAAGATATTCAACACTGCACCACTTTCTCAGGGCAGTTACCAACATAGTTAAGCAGGAACAAAGCACAATATGGATGCTTTCAATCTGAATTTCTAAACTTGACACATAACTTTTGGCATAATTCTGTAAGGAATTGGTTAGAACTTAAATGACATTTCCATTTTACCTCTAGGCACATAACTATATTTCTTATAGCAATGGCTAGGTAAATGTGCAGGCAGCCTTGCACTGCCAGCCACACAGCTCACAGCTTCACTGTTACTAGTGCCCAAGAGAGCCATTTTATGGCAAGTTAGTTGTGATTAACCCTACTGGATACCAATTAGCTCTTCCAGCCATGTGATCTATCAGAGACTATCAGTGACTTTGATTTTCTTGAAACACCATGCTGTGAACTGCTGTGGCTCAGTAGTTATTAGTCAGGTGTTCAGATGTCTCACTGTCCATGGGGATAAAACAACATATAGTAATCTTATAATCTGTCCTAGAGCTGTCACCTCTGTTCATCCAGCTGAGCACACACAGCATGTGACAGATGTGGATCAGACACCTGAAATGGTTCCTGCTCTCACCTCTCCCTCCTAACCTGAAGGTTACTCCTGCATAGTAGGCACAGCCACATAGGATCCTGGTCCTCTGAAGCCACCCCCATTAAACTTGGACCACAGAGCTGCTGTCTGGGCAGGAGCTCCAGTGCAGTCAGCAATTGTCTTTCAGCCAGATGTTAGGCACCCAGTCAGCTTTAACCAGTTTCTAAACCACACAGCCACAAGGCTGGGTTTAAAACCATGGACATCCTCACATACATTAGTCTGGGCAGTGAAACTGTCTTGTACTGGGCAGCCACAGTTAACATGCAGTTGCCTGCAATGGATCATACATATGAATCCTGAGGTACCTAAGCCACATAAGCTGGTTTTGAAAATGGAACTGGTGTTCCTAGTCTTGAAGGAAATTAAAATATTGCCCCCTGAGTTTATTGAGAATCTGTGGGATCTGCAAGCCTTTCTGTTGCTTCAAATTCTCCCTTGACACATACAAGAGCAGGGTGTAAAAAGTAATAATACTTTAAAATACCTAGCAATTCAGTTAATGCCCTTGCTGTTCTGACTCAGCAGCAGCTTTCGTGTATGTCTCAGGAAAGAGGAGCTCCTTCCTTTCCTCTTTGACTCAGCGTGCTGCAATGGTCAGGCTGTGATTGTGGTGTGACTCACTCCCTATGCATGTCACCTTCACTGGCAGTATAATATAATGCATCAGACTCCGAGCTGCACCAGCCGAGGTTCAGGCCCTTCTTTTATGCAGCTACCAGAGCTGCAAGGATGAGAAGCCTCATGGACAGAGGGAGCACACGCCAGAAGGCTTTTAGGGCTTAAACTACCTCTGTGAGATTCACCAGAGCTCCTGCTGTCAGTGGACCCTGTGTGCTGCAAATGATACTTTCACAAAAAGCTGAGCAAGCCTCATTAACATCTCCCTGAGAAAATGACAATTTTGGGTAGTCCTCCACCTAGCCAGCTTCTCCCACCAGCCCAAGCTCTGTCTGTCCCACTGGATGCTCATGCCACAGAACAGTTTGCTCCCCATGAACGCGAGGCAAATCCCACCTGGCAGACTGATAAATCCTGGATGATTAGTAGTTGCTACAGATACATTGGTTCTGACTGAATATACAGAGATATTTTGAGGGTCTGCAATGAGTGAGTTAGACACTAAACCTGCATGTGCAAACAGCAAGACTTTATTCTATAGGAACATGTCATGAATTAGGTGATAACTACAACTGGATAAAACAGTTAGAAAAGGGTGGGG
>JAOEHX010055969.1:0-23445 GCA_025448015.1 Bolborhynchus lineola
GTTGTGAATGCTCCATCCCTGGCAGTGTTCAAGGCCAGGTTGGACAGAGCCTTGGGTGGCATGGTTTAATGGGAGGTATCCCCGCCCATGCAGGGGGTTTGGAGCTAGATGTTCTTAAGTTCCTTTCCAATCCTAACTATTCTATGATTCTATGACTCTGCTTGTTTTCTGAGTATATATTGAAACCCACATTCTGTCTTCAAAAGCTCACAGTCTGAAGAAAGAAGCACTGCACAAAACCTGGAGAAAGGAAATATAAAATAATAATAGTGATTTTTAAAAAGTAGTGTTTAAAGAAAATGCGTAAACACAATGTCCTACAAATTAATAAGCATTCACTGTCTGTTGCCCTGTGGGCATAACAGCTGAGCCTAAATAACAGTTGAGCCTAAACATGAAAAGGAATCTGTATGATGTGGTTGTAGTACTATGAAAGACCACAGATGAAACATCTGTAAGTGTACAAATATCCTATGCAAAAGGAAAGAAAGATGATTGAAGCAATGAAGCAGTGGTGAATTATATTGAAAATGGAAAAAGAATACTGAATTTTATGTGAATGTAGGCAATATAGGGGAACAGTGATGGGATGATTAAGAAGATGAAAGTTATTAGCAGCTACACTGTTGATAAAATGGAAAAGATACACAAAAGGTTGGGAGGAAGTTTACAAGCGAAATTATTTGCATTGTGTTCACACACACAAAAAGCTGTATTTCATAAGCAGAGTTGGAACATAATTCCAGCTGGAGGAAAATTGTACAGCACATAGTTATGGATGTACAATTGAAAGAAAAACTGCAGACAGCTACAGTTCTGTGTAAACAAAAAGGGTAGCGGTATCAGAAATGAAAACAGAGTGTATTTGCCTGAGTTAACAAGAAAGGTAACTGAATTTCAGTAGCCAAAAATAAAGGTAAAAATGACAGGAATATACCCAGTAAAACACATTGGAATGGCAAAAATCTGGATTGATGGAAAGATCTGCCTTCACCCATTTGCTGAAAATAACAGCTGATCCTATGTGGATATCAGGGAAAAGACGGGGAAGAAGCTACTACTGTACAGTGCAGCAACATTTAAAGGGATATAAACTAAAGAAAAAAAGATGCATTTAATATATTCTGTCCTTTACAGTGATTTTTTAAAATGTGGAGCATGATCTGGCTTCTTCAATTATAAAAGTGATCTTGAAATACACGTATGAATAGAAAATGCAGACCTACCCAGACCAGACAATAAGAAAAAATGATTTTTTCATGCTTAAATGTTTGATTTTATTCCCTGGTCTAAGTACTTATGCTATTTTTCATTCAGACATGGATGTATCCTTTATTGTCAAGTGGGAAAGGCAGAATACTACATATTCTCATAGACTAATCTAGATTAAGGTGTAATCTTCCTAGAACTCTCGTATTTTATATTACTGGATTTTTTACAATTTACAATTGCATGTTTTTAAAGCAAACATAATTAATAAATTATGAAAAAGACAGCAATTCTTCTACTCCTAGATATCCAACATCCTGGAATTTAAACAGTAAACACAAGATTTTCAGACCCACTGAATACATGCAATTCTAACTATGTGGTGAGAGGATGCGTAGTCTAGACCAAACATTATAGAAGTGAACAACGTTATACCTAACATACCTTAAACTTTTGGAAATAAAACTAATTATTTCTTTATTTGGATGCATGTTTTCTGCTTTACCATTTTAGTCAATGTTTTGTTTAAATTAAAACTCTGTGATTCTGTTGATTGGACCAACAAAAAATAATTTCTATCCAATACAGCCTTTTACAATCAATATTTAATGAGTCAGAAAATGTGGAAAACTCCTTACAGCTCCATAGTTCATGCAGGTGGAATGGAAGTACAAAACAGAGTCAGGAAATGGTAAATGCTCTTCTCTGTAAGTGCTGCAAAATTGTTAAGAGCTAGTGAAGGGTTTCGGGTCTATGTAGGTTCAGTTGTAGGACACCAGGAACTAGATAAAGAGAGGAAACAGAAAACACAGAGAAATGAGGTAAAAAAGGTCTGCTCCTTGTCTGAATGTAAACACCAAGAAGTTGTAAATCCAGAAGTGTTAATCCTTCAGTCATCATCTTTCCTCCCTTTCTTTCTACATATGAAGAAAAATTGATTACAGAAGGTTACAAGTAATTTTGTCAATGGACTTCAGGTTTGGAAAACAAATTTGAAATGTCTCTATTTCATTATCAGCTGAATGTTTCACCATTTGGCTGTAATATAGACTTCACTGAGTGCTGAAAAAAAAAAAAAAATATATATATATATATATAAATAAAAGTAACTGAAGTGGGACCCAAGAGCAAAGTGGAAGAATCCCCCACCATCAACACCAGCGGTTGTTGGCAAAGAATGATAATGTCTCGTGTTACAACTCACAGGCAGGGCAAACCTAACATCAGAGAAAGGTGTGGATAGCAGAAGTTTGTGTATATTGCTTTTAATTTTGTCAGTACTGGGAGAAAACTGTAATAATTGCATATTTTGAATGATAGTTGTTAGTATCACTGTAACTGGACTAATAACACTGTCTTGGTAAGACTGCTGATTTTTTAATTAGACCAACAATAAATTACTGGATGTGGGCGTGTTTGTTTAGTCCACATAAATTGCACAGGTTATTCAATCTGCTTCCCTGTCTTTGAGGACTGCTGGTAATTTCAACACAACATCTTGAAGATAATTTAGCCACGCTGAAAAATTAATCATACGTTATCCCTGCATTTTATTATTTAGATGGTTGCCTGACTTCAGAAATAACAATGAAAAACTGCAAATTGCTAGCATACTGATACTGGAGGAAAATAAACAAATCATGATGACAAAAGCAGTCATCTTTGTTGATAAATCTGTAAGAAATATATACCTATAAGAAACCATAAGAAATTGGCACAGTCCCACAGTTAGTTGCATATACATAAGACTTAATTAAGGTGTTACAGTAGCAGTTCTGCTGTTTCTCTGGGAAACTCTACAATTTTTAGGACACATCCCTCTCATGTATTCCAGCCCTTGCACTGAATTAATGCTAAATTACCTAGATTTTCAGAAGTTTACAGATGCTTTTGGTGGAAATACCTTGCAATGCATTTAATCACATACACAAAATAAGTTCTGTTGATGCAGTTGCATTTGGTGTTTCTTCTGTTTGCAACTTGCCCAGTCAGTGAGCCTGACACAATGAACATTTCAACTCTTGTGCCAGTAAACTCTATATGCTTGTGCCAATTTATGCTTAAAAATACTTCCAGAAACTAGCTAATCAGAAGGTGAGAATAATCATGTAATATGCCTAAACTTATCCAACGAGGCCAATTTTGAGTTCCTCAAAGTCTCTATATTCTAATTTATAAGTAAAAAATAGGATATCAAAATAAGATTTTTACGGTTTCAATTTTATTGTCTGTAAAAAAAAATAAATTATAAAAAAGAACTGTGATAAAATATTTACCCATCTCTAGTACCTATTTAACTCAAGTTTCATCTCACATTTCTACTATGCTTTCCAAGCAATTCAGGACTGGGCATTACAAGGCTGGAAAAATTGGGGCAGCAAAGAAGGAAAGCACTAAACAAGCATTAGTAATCTTTCCAGCAGCATTTATTTCTATTCAGAAATGATAAAGCATGTCTTGAATTGCATGAATTCAAGTTAAGAGGTTCTACTATTGGCTTGCAGTACTACAAAATCAGCTATACCTTCACTGCTCCTGACATAATGATTTGAGTTTCTCTTGTTCTATTCCCTAAAGGCAGATTCTGTATCTTCTTTAGACAACCTACTACATTGCCTAAGTTATCTTTATAGTTCAAAATACTTTCTTCATACATACCCTGAACCCCCAATGCTATAATGCAATTGCTTCTGTTTCTTCTTTAGATACATTATTGCTTATACTAAATAATCACAGTTCATTTTCTTTGTACATAATTTTCATCTTAATGCTTCCTTTTGCTCCTAATCTGCCTTTATTTCATCCACATTGCTTTAAGAAGAATTAAAGAAAAATAAACAGAACAAATAAACAACAGCTTATGAACACCACAGCTATGAAGAGAAAAATTAACTGACTTGTTTATTCCAATATATCGGGGTTTTTTGCAATATTTTTTCTACTACTGATAAACGATATGCTTAGAATCAGATAATTGTTACCATAAAAAGTTAATTTAAATATCAGATTCCACGAACTGGCTGAAAAACAGGTTTCTTTATGTGTTCATTAGACCACTTACCCTGTATCTGACACAGCCAACTTTTTTTCCTCCTTAGCCTGAGAAAAGTAGAGTCTGTTGATGACTGTTAAAATTACATTACTCTAATGATTCCTCTCTTCTCAGTAACCGCCCAGTTTGTATAAATAATTAAAAACATTAGGAGAAAAAAATAAGTCATTTACCATCAGTACCCTTAACACCAAGATTCCTCATCTCAAGAACCTTTAAATATTACCAGAAAATCTATGCTGCTCCATCAAAAACACTGAAGACCATTTTAAGATAAGCCTTGCAAATTAGGACTCTTGTCTTCAGATTTGAGTTCTAGATTTAAAATATTCCCTGATTTAGATTGCAAAATCTAAAGAAATAGGATCCTGGTATAGCAGGTGAATAAGAATAACTAGGGAAGCCATCAAAAAAAGTTTGAAGGTATAATTTATCAATTTTAGGAGTATTCATTCATTTCAGAGTTGCTTTTGATAACAACTAGGCAAAATGACCCAAAATGTGCTTGCATGTCCTGTGTTTTCTTAACATTTTACACTTGTGTAATAAGGCACATGTATCTTCCTTAATATTTTCTTACAATATGACTGTATTTGTTACAGAGGAAGACATAACAATAACCTCGTGAGCCATTACATGGAGGTACTGAAGTACCTACAGTCAAAAACATCCTTCAGTAACTCCCTGGACTGGCACTTCTATTCAGCAAAACATACTTTTCTTATAACAAAACAAATATCATTAAGTAGGAGCTGTTAACACTGCTTCCTTGATCACACTGTAGTAAAAAGCATTAAACAATTTTCAAGACAGTCTAAGGAACCCATTACCGTCAAAATTGAAAGTGGTTCTTTTAATGTGAAGAAAGTGGTGTATCAAAACCGGGTAATTACAGAATTTTACTTTTCAAGAGATGTGGCTATCCAACAGTCTTTAGAGTACCTATGTTTATACATGTTACTTAGTATTCCAGTACAAACATTGCATGCTTTTCAAAACAGCTACCGCATGTCTTTCAATAAGCAACATCTCACTCTATTGATCCACTCAAAAAATCAAATGGGGCTAAGCATGAAGTAGCTTGTTGCAGAGATCCATCCCTTGCTATCAGGGCAAAGGAAATGAAAGTGTAAGAAATGCCACAAAGTTGCCTGAAAATAACTCCTCTTTTATCTAACAGCCTGCTTGATAGAACACTCATCTCCTAACTGATAGCTTCAAGTTTCTTCTCTGCAGTCCAAAAGGATTAAAAATCATAACTTTCACTTTTTTGCATAGTGTTAAACCCCACAATGATCAGGGGTACTACCTAACCTCCTTGCAGAGCTCAGCATGACAAGACTTTGAGAACTCATCAATTATGTTGGCAAATGGAAGAAGTCTTGTAAAGGGGTAATTTCAAGAGAAATCTTAAAAACAAATTTATTGCATCATTTTGAGGGATGATAGTGTGTTATCACATATCACAAACTTCCTATGATATGGCTAAACTCCTGACCGTTGAAGGACAATGAAAGCTATATATTTGTGAGTCAACAGTTCAGTATCTCACTGACTTTTGCAACAGGGCAATTTAAGGCTGACTGGAAAAAGAAGTTTTAGAAAGCATTGTTTAATTTCACAGTTCAGCCCGTTAAAAGCACAGCATCAGTATCCTCTCTGTCATCAAATCTCTTTCAGACTACAGTTCTGAGGGTGCAGCCTGGATGCAGAGTGGCTACCTGGAGTTGTGTCCACACAGGAACCCAGGAGGGGAATTTTTCAGTCTAGGCTCTGTTCTCAAGCCAGGAAACACAGACTTCCATACTTTTAAGTGCAGGAAACAGGAAAGACAGAATCTCTGCACATATTTCCTAGGAAACTGGTAAAAGATCCATAAGGAAAGTGGGGAAGCTCAATGTCCTTATGATCCAAAAAGGATATCAATATTATGCTAAGCATGAGGACCTCCAGTGAAAAAGTAGTTGACCAGCTGGAAAAGAATCCAGAAGTATCAGACATAGAGGATGAACTGGACACCTTCCAGAGAAGCAGCTGATTAGGGAAGCAGCTGATAGTCCAATCCCCAATAGCAACTAAAGAACCCACACCAGTGCTAGCAAAAGAGAAGCTATACATCCTTAACACCAAGAATAGTGAGTCTGACTAGAATCAAGACTCACCAGCCATCCGATTATTACTTCATGCAGCTCATTTGGAATTATAGTAAAAATAAACAGTCTAGGGAGAGAGAGATATGAAAGAATTCAAATTCATGTTTGTTGTGGAAGAGCAGTAAGGGAGCATGGATTAAGACACTTGTTCTAAATTCCAGACCAAAAAGGAGAAAGAACTGCTAAATTACTGAGAAATTTGGTTATAAATTTAATAAAAAAAAAATCCAAACAACAAACAAACAAAAAACCACCCAAACGACAACCCTCCCCCCAAAAAAAACAAAACAAAACAAAACAAAAACAAACAAAACAAACCAAATCAAAAAACCAACAAAAACAACTCAAACAAGACACAAACAAAAAAACATTGCCACTTTGGGATTTCCCTGTCAGACCAGGAGGATCATATAGATGACGTATTTATGAAAAGTAAATCAGAGTACAGACCTCAGTGATAACATAGGTTACTGACTAATATCCTTGTGAATGCAGGAGGACACAGGCTGAAGAGGAAGCTACTGAAAAGCTTTCATGAAAAGAGTAATGAGGGTAGGGGCTGCTTCACATTTTCCTCTAATTAACAGAGAAGAAAGAGATAAGAATGTGAAGATTAAGTGGTAATGTAGTTGAGATTGGTCACAAAAGAACAGAATTCTTGAAAGTTAGATTAGAAGGAAAATAACTCCAACTAAAAGCTATGTATTTGAAGAAGGCAAACTTCAGTAAAAGGACTCTTAGTGAAGATTTCCTGGGAGACTTGCCTAAGGTGAAAAAGGAATTACAGTGAAATGGTAGCTTCTTAATGAACCAATTTACCCAAAGGAGAAGAAAAGTTTTTGATAGATACTGAAGTATATTGACATTTTTGGTGGTTTTTTTTTTTCCCTTTTTAATTTTCTTCTTTAGCCTAAAGGTCAACATAAATCGGTTCTCTGTTTTAATTGGTGCACCAGTGATAAAGGATTAAGATCCTACAGGGGAAGAATGAATGCATTTATGAATACTTGTATAAACTAGGTATATTCAAGCCAGCTGAGTAAAATGAACTTTACCCTGAGGTACTCAAAATCTGCAAGCTATAAATTAATAGCTAAAATCTGGCTACAACAGTGACATAGCTCAGAGCAGTAGAGTGCAGCAATCCCTCATTTCCCCACTTACTCCATGTTGGCTCAGACTGTGGGGCAGTTTTTCTGCATGTGAAGGGGATTCCTTTTGGATGAAATTAAATCAGAAGATCTGTTCAAAGTGCAGCAACAGTCTCTAAAAGGAACAGAAAGGTCTCAATCAATGTGTGATCTGCAGCACAAGCAAGTCCCACAGCAAGTACCAAGTGTACATGCACCGACAGAATGCGCTCAAAACAGAGACTCCCTGTGTTCTTCTGCTTCTCGTGCCACTTAAAAAAGCTAAAGGTCTCCAGGTCAGCAACCAGTTCATATTGACACCCTCAGCTCCTAGCTGAAGGAATTGATTTATTTTACACCAAGATCTCCTATGGCTCAATATACTTTTTTCCCTTCACTTGCTACATCCCTTTTCAATGCTCTTCTGAATTGCTTGCACAAAGACTATGAGAGCCTGTAAAAGATGGATGAAAGCAAACTGTAAAGGTGAAAACCAGAAAGATAGAATAGGTATTTACCTTTTAAAGGGCAAAACAGTGGTAGTACAGATCAACTTACCTTGAACTCTAAAAAAATACCATAAGCTATATACCAGAATAGAAAATCAAACAAATTATTTGTAGGAAGCTGGAAGATGCCCATGAAATCAGTGACATGCAAAGTAATGAAAAAGCCAGTAACAGGATAAGAATGAAACAATGGACAATGCAAATAAGCATTAAATAATAATTAAAAGACCTACAAGGAAGGGCTAAATTTGATGATTACGATGTTCAGACTGGAGAAATCAGGGAGACACACAGTAATAATCTTTAAGTAGAAAAACACTTTCTTCATGCCTACCAATAATTCAACAATAAACAGTGAACTTAAAATGAAGAAACTGAGAATCAGGTGGGCATTTGCCAAATATTTTGACCCTAAGGACTGGACCAGAAATATTTTGCATGCTTGTGCAATATCCATCTGTAAAGGTTTTTAAGAACTTCTGGACACACATCTCGAGAATAATGTACAGATTCAGCCATGTTGTGGCAGAGGGTCAAACATGTGGCTTGGAAAACTCTTCCTGTCACTGTCTATAATTCTTTTTAAATTTCCATGCGGGGACTATTACATACAGTATGTGTCTTCACAAGGCAATGAATAGGATTTTTATCTTGTCTTAGTTGAAGAAATACTTGTACAAAATACATTTAAAGCTCTTTTAAGCCAAATTTATACACTGCAAATATCTAAGCTGCACAACAAAAGAAAAATCAAAGACACAGGAGAATACCTGTGAACTTACATTCTTACTATTTTTTGCAGATTATTTCCTTCATTTTTACTGTATTTACTATATTTTGCTGAGTATATTTCTAGACCAAGGAAATAAGAATGCTATTTTGAAACAATATATTACAGAACTCTAAGTGTTGCATATGTTCCCAGACAGCTCTAAATTAAAAAAAAAAAAAAAAAAAAAAAAATTAAAAAAAAGGTAAGATTTTAAGGGATGAAGACTGAAGTACACCTGAATTGTCAGCAATTCCTCCTTTTAGCTGTTGAAAGCAGTATGACTTGTCCTGGCAATGCCCTTGAAACCAAACAGAATCATTATATTTACCATATGATCTCAACTTCAAACTTTATTGCTGATTTCTCCCACATGACATCCTTGTTCCCGCATGACATCCTTGTCTCTACATTGGAGAGACACCATTTTGATAGATGGACTACTCTGTGGATAAGGAATTGGCTGGATGTCCGCATGCAAAGAGCTGTGGTCAATGGCTCAACGTCCAGCTGGAGACCAGTAACGAGTGGTGTTCCTCACGGATTGGTTTTGAGACCAGTTTTGTTCAACATCTTTGTTGATGACATGGAGAGTGGGGTTGAGTGCGCCTTCAGCGAGTTTGCTGATGACACCAAACTGTGTGGTTCGGTTGATACGCTGGAGGGAAGGAATGCCATCCAGAGGGACTTTGACAAGCTTGTGAGGTGGGCTGATGCCAACCTGATGAAGTTTAACCATGCCAAGTGCAAGGTCCTACACGTGGGTCGGAGCAATTCCAGGCACAGATACAGGTTGGGCAGTGAAGAGATTCAGGGCAGCCCTGCAGAGAAGGACTTGGGGATGTTGCTCAATGACAAAATGAACATGAGCTGGCAGTGTGCGCTTGCAGCCCAGAAGGCCAACTGTATCCTGGGCTGCATTAAAAACAGCGTGACCAGCAGGTCAAGGGAGGAAATCCTGCTCCTCTACTCTGCTACCGTGAGACCTCACCTGGAGTATTGTGTGCAGTTCTGGTGTCCTTAACATAAAAAGGACATGGAACTGTTGGAACAAGTCCAGAGGAGGGGCACAACAATGATCAGGGGACTGGAGCACCTCCTGTATGAAGATAGAATGAGAAAGTTGGGTCTGTTCAGCCTGGAGAAGAGAAGGCTGCATGGAGACCTCAGAGCAGCCTTCCAGCTAGATAGTTACTAGCCTTAGTAACTAACATGGGGGAAATGGTGGGAGAGGAAGGTTTTTGTGGCAGAAGTTGTAGTTACGGAACAAGAATCATTTCTTAGTGTGGAGAAAGTAAGGAAGTTCTGAGAATATCTACATAATGGGTTCTGTAGTACAATTAAGTATGCAGTAAATTTTTCACATCAACACACTCATACATTTATTTACTCATAATTCTCAGCATTCCCAGGAGAAGGTGTGCAGGATCTTTGTGTTTGGATATAGGATGGATTATAAATTAAAGAAAGTCCTGAAAACTGTGCCGATAACAGGCTGAAAACAGTAAAGATGATTTGGGATATGGTAACACTCCAGCCAGTAGTGAGAGGCTTTGAAAGATTAATTCAGTTAAGCAGATGCAGCATAATCTATCCAGAGATATGTATTCAAGATAAGTGTCAGTTTTAGAAAGTAAATTGGGTTGTGTAATGACAAAACCAAAAGTACCAAAATACTTCAGTGAGCACAGACCCTTAGATCAAAGTGAGAAAACTGGAGAGATTTAAAGGCAGAGGTGACTAGAGTCACAGCTCAGTCACATCTATTTTTTTTTTCCTAATTTTTTTTTCAGTCAATGTGAAAGAAACAGCTTTTCATGAGGTCAGACTAAATGTTGTTATAGTAATTTCTATATCTTATATCTATATAGTATATCTATAGTAATTTCTAACTATATCTTCTGCGTACAGAGGTTTCCTAAATGCAAGACGAAAAAAGATGTACTATGAAAATCACAGGTATAGAGGGAGAAAAAGAGGAGGAAAAAAAATTCAGGAAAGTAATCCCAAATCTCAAATACACAATCTTCACTGTCTCCAATAAAGGCATTTTGTTCTACTGATCAAAAGAAACATAAAATTTATTTTACAGTGAAACTGACATTTGTTGAAACTCTAGGTAAGGACCCCTTGTCTAACAATTCACTAAAGAAAAAAATGCAAAATGGAGAGAAAAGTCTTCAAGTCAGTCTTGAAGTGTCTAAAACATAGGCTTTCATACCTATTTTTCAAGGCATATCATATTAGGTATATCTTAATTTAAAAGAAGAAGCAATAACAAGCATATTTTTTCAAGGCTGAGTTAGTTCTTCTATCTTGATTCAAAGAAAAAATACTTCCTCAGTATAATTTTCACAGACTTAACCAGAAGAAAATATCATTACAGCCTACAACCTATACAGCTTTGACATGTTCAACAAATACGTATTTCTTGGGTTGTTTACTTTCAATTACAAGTGTCATGAAATTGCTGAATTTCATTACTAGTGGCATTCTCTATGACCACCAGTCAGACAGAATAATCTGAGATTTAATAGCCACATTTTGGTAATGCAATTTTTACTGTGTTTTTGGTAAGGAAAAAAGATGTAGTATGAGGAAGAAAAAATAATAGATTAAAAATATTAAAAGAAAGATGTTTTTCACTGTGAACTCCATCATGTTAAACACATGATGGAGCAGAACAAACCATAAATTACCTTCAAACACAGATCACAAGCAGGAAATTTATCTGAAATCCTATGAAGTCCACTGGAATCCTTTTTATGATCATATTTATAGTTCAGAAGCTATTTTCATGTATGTAGAGGATCAAAAATTTCAGTTCTCAGGGAAGATGAAACAATCAATCTGTAGGGACATGAGAGTTTTTGGACTGATGCATTTGCAATGCATATGAGAACACACTTGCATAATAAGTCACCAGGAAATTGTTGATGGAAAAAAGAAAATGAAAGAAAGGGCAACAACAGAACCAAAGCAAATTTTAATACAGCTCTTCTTTTTTGGTATCCCTACTTCTAATTTAAGTGCATTTACAGATAATCACACTATCCTTGAAATTAAGATTCAGTATAAAGCAGGGGGAAGAAAAAGAAAGTTATGTAAGTCATTTGCATGCAAACACCATTCTGTCTGATTTTTCTTACTGTGTGCTTTGAAAAACATGAGCAGTTTGAATCTTCACCAGTGATAAAATTTCCCTCTCATGAACTATTGTGACACAATGAATACTGTAAGTTCATTACCGAAATAGTAAAAATATTCCTACAGAACAAGTCTAGTCTGAACTACAAATTATGATCTTTAACTGATGTCCAATTCTAGATTGAAAGAGATCTCTTTCTTTTTAAAGCACCCTTTTTATTTAAACTCTAAATATTTAATTTTATTTCTAATCTAATTCTTATTTATTTGAAATTAATCTTGAAAATTTTATCCAAATAAGGCATCTGGGAACTTAAGCCACATTACAAATGTAACTCCATATAAATCTGCATCAAGTTGTTTAAGACAAGAAAAAAAGATGGTGTTGGTGACATTATAACCCTTTGGCTAACAGCTCAGATGTTCAAATAAATGCCTTCTCATAGACAAATGATGTTTCTGCAGAATTCTGGACAGTTTGTGTACTACAATCTTCTTTAAACAAGATACTGAGTCTAAATTCTCTCTTCTGCCCCCAAATATTTTCATAATCAAAACCAAGCATGACTGACTACAGCTAATCTTTCAAAATAGGCAGTAATAGTGTTATAACAGTGTTATTAAATACAGGAATATTTTTATATTGATAAGAATTTTTATCAAGAGGCTTCCTTGAATTCTAGTATCAACAACCTGTTTGATTATGCTCTAACAGAAAACTTAAGTGAAATCTTAAGCACAAATCCAGTTGTGGATAGTCTGTCATTGTATGCACTACAAAATTGACATATTCACTGATGCAAAAGTATGTGTCAGATGGTAGACACATACGGGGGGTGATAAAAAATGTATTAAGATTTCCAGTCATACATATTGCAGCTGTCAAATAACAGCAAGAATCACTCAAACACATGAAAAGGCACCAAGCTTTCAAAGACCTCATGTATAATATTTGGTCTGCCTGGTATGCATACATATCAACTAATCTTATATACACCTGAAAATCAGGTCTAGAAAACATGACAATTTAGAAGCGTTTTTTTTATTACAGAACACATTTTCACACAGTATAGGTAGTGATACTCATACTTCTTCAGTCAACTAAGAAACCAAGAGAACCACAGAAACATCCCAGTTGGATGGCACATCTGGTTTTTGCCTAGTCCAGCCACCTGAGGGCTCAGATAGACCAGCTTACTCCAGACACTGTCCAGCTGGTTTTTGACTGACTCCAAGGACAGGGATACCACAGCCTTCTTGGGCAACCTCTTTCAGTGCCTGATCAACCTTACAGGAAAAACAGGGGGTCTAGGTGTGGTTTACATATGTTTAAAGGTGATTGTCTCATTTGTTTTACATTGGAAAACCAGCGAGGAAACAGAAAGTATGTCGAGGATTCAGACTCAAAGCTGGAATATACAGAACTAACATGAACTTCTATACAAAAAATAAGAGAGGCTCTCAGCACCTACAGTGAGGGAAACCCTGGGTCAGGTGAATGCACCGATTTTACTATAATCAGTATTTCAGCCTATATGTGCAATATAATATTCAATATATGAGTTTTAATGTCCTAATGAAGTCATTGTTTTACAATAAAGTTGAATAAATGTGACAAAGGATGAGATCTACTGCTTTGTTTCCCCCACCCTCCACCCTGCTCCTAGTGAATATCAACTATATAATGACAACCTAGTCAAATTTGAAACCTATTTCAAACTTCATACTGATAGAATAGAAACCCAGGAGTTATCATAATTCTTACACAGAAATAGAAACCATAAAGCACCTGAGTAGATTCCTTCAGCAATTCAATTTTACATAGTTCGCCCTACATTGAGCTTGCTTGAAACTTTGATGTTTTTCTCCTAGGTAAGTATTAACTGTAGATGCCTTGATACCAAGAAATGGGTAAGACATCATTTTTGTTGTCAATTCTTCCACTGCATCATGCACTTTTCTAAAAATATCCATGTAAAGATGGTACACAGTATTTCTTGACTGGTCTGATAAATACGCAGACTGAAAGGCATTCTAACACAACATTATCGGCCCTATCTTTACAAATCTAAAGTCTGCAAATGTTTGGAACCATGTTAGTCCCCCTCTACAGCATAAACAACTTGCATAATAATGACAGAAAGAAAACTACGTTGCTAAGCCCAAAGCTCACAACCAAAGAAACCTATCTCCAAGCTCCTGATTTTCAATGGCATAAATAGCTTACAGAACTCAGTTATACTGAGAACTTAGGCAGTTTTAGAAAGGTAAACTCCATCCACCATTTCCAGAATGTATTTTCAGATTTTAATTGCTAATCTCATAAGCATAACTCAGAAATACAGCCACAGAATGTCAAGTATCTGCACTATAATATAGCACCCAGTTTAGGAAGACAAGACTACATTAGCTAAGTGTCCTACATTACAAACAAGTTTTCTTGTTATCCAAGAATCCACATTTTATTTCAAGAAGGTATTTAACAATTTTGCAATGCATTAATGCTGGTACTTTTTTAGGAGGAAAAAAAACCAAAACAAACTAGCCAAAGAAACAAATATTAACATGTAGCAAATAAAAGGGTACATTAAAACAAGCATCAAGCTACCAGAAACCTGCTTTTCTGTCCTTTAATCTCTTTCATGCAGCCAGTTTAACCACATTTCTAAAAAAAAAAAAAAAAAATGAAAAAAAATCTGATGCTTTCTTATATCTATAGATTCAGAGATGAAATAAATGCATTTCCATTCTGAGATTAAAGTCTATGTCTACATGTCAAAGAAATTAGATCAAAGCAAGAGTAATAAAAAAGACTGTTAATAGATGTACATTATATGTCAAACATTTTTTCTTCTACATTGGCATATCATACAGCATCCAGCTTTAAGTAACAAAAAAAAAATGTTGGCAAGTCCATCTGTTTTATTATTCCCCTTGGCACAGGCTAAATTTATCACATAGGTTTGAAATAGACTATATATTGGTTTATTAGATTAATTTAATTGTGCATTGGCATCAGTATATGTCAAAATTAATGTTTTTTTAATGACAGTACATGCTAATGATTAACTAGAAAAAACAAGAAAGGGTGAAGGCATGGCTTTAGAAATTATTAATATGACAAGTTTTTACATATTACTGTACATAAAACTGACACATAGAGAGAAATGAAGAATGAAACTAGCTTTGTCTCCCTCTTCCTTCCATTCTGGGAATAAAAGGAGAACAATAAAGTGTAGAAACATTTGCTTATGTTTTAGCAACTCAGTAAGGACTCTGTAACCCCATTTTTCTCAAAACATATTTCACTAAAAACATGACAAAAACTTTCCTAAAAGAATAAATACCAGATCACTATGATATTATATCCACAAAATTAAAACACATGCAAAACAAATTTCATCCTGATTCATCTTCTAACTTGAGGCACTCTTTGCTAAATTCTAGCTGCAAAACAGCACAGATGCACATTACGTTACCCCTAGTTTCAAAAATCCAAGGAATAGAAGTTAAAAAAGTAAAAATATTTCTTCCTATTGTGTATTTAAAATACGGCATTTAAAAAAAGGAAGTCCTTTGGCTACTTGCAGTTAAAAGTTAGAAGTTAAAAAAAGAATTTGATTGAAAAATTTATTGAGATAAAAATATTTACCAGAAAAATATGATATTTTTAAAGATACACAGAACAACGGGATTACAAGTTTTCCCCAAACCTCTGAAAATGCCTAAAATGAATAAAATATGATTTACTTATATATAAGTATTTACATCATGTAGTCATGACATTTGGATTAATCAACTGAAATACATAGCCTTATAGGAGATGCTATTATGAAATGTTTGATATGAAAACCCCTCCCATAACGCATTAAATCCTAACAACTGGTATAAAATACGTATTCTGAAGCATTAAGTCTGTATTTCTCACCCTTATCACCCTCCACATTATTCTCTGTTGCTAGTGCATGCACCCTCAACCCTGTCATTTCATTCCTGCAACCATTTTTCCATTGAGATGTAACTTAAGAGACCCATTAGCATGTTACTGCATGGTGCACCTGCTTTCCATTCCTCATTCTTATTTAGCAATGACTTTGATAAAGACTAAATGTACTAGATTTCAAAAACTCTAAGTGGATTGACTTTGGCTAAATTCAAGGTGTCTTACATGTAAGTGTCTCCACGAGGCTTTATACTCATGCTTCTCATTATTTTTGGAGATAAGCAATGAGTAGTTGGGTTTTGTTGTGAAATAGACTTTATTCCTACCTGCATCAGAAATGAAAATCATATTATGTTCCTTTCTAAAATAATAATTAAAGAACCCTGCACATTCCACAGCAGTTAGAATCATAGAATATTTAGAGTTGACCTGAAGATCATCTGGTTCCAACCCCCCTGCCATGGGCAGGGATGCCTCACACTAAATCGTGTCGCCCAAGACTCCATCCAACCTGGCCTTGATCACTGTCAGAGATGGATCTTTCACAACTTCCTTGGGCAACCCACTCCAATGCCTCACCACTCTCACAGTAAAGAACTTCTTTATATCCAACCTGAGCTTACCCTGCTTAAGTTTGAACCCGTTACCCCTTGTTCTATCACTACAGTCCCTAATGAAGAGTCCCTCTCCAGCATTCTTCTAGGCCCCCTTCAGATACTGGAAGCTGTTAGGAGGTATCCACTCAGCCTTCTCTTCTCCAGGCTGAACATCCCCAAATTTCTCAGCCTGTCTTTATACGGGATGTGCTCCAGCCCTCTGATCATCCTCATGACCCTCCTCTGGACTTGCTCCAACAGCTCTATGTCCTTTTTATGCTGAGGGCACCACAACTGTACACAGTACTCCAAGTGAGGTCTCATGAGAGCAAGTTCTCTGTTAACTCATAACATTTTCTTCTGTATTATTGCATGTTTTTGAAAAATTTGTTAGAAGTAGATTTTTTTTGATTGATGTTTAATAGCAGCTTGAAATATATTCTATAGAAATCATATGACTTATAAAGCATTCAGTAACAATTAACATGAACATTGAGCTATATTCAATTTCCAATCTCCCTAGGAAAACACTTCAGTTACTTTATGCAGAAAATAAGAGCAGAAAGTAATTTCAGTGTGACTAATACTTCTGAGTCATATATGCTTGAAAAAATGGCTCAGTGAATTCAGCAGCCTACATGTAAAAGTCTCCACACTCTACATAGTCAGCAAGACTTCTATATGGAAATGCACATGTATGCAGACAACGACAAACATTACTTTAGAAAAGACTTTTGGTACTACCTCCTGCCATGCTTTCCCATGATATCTGAGGAGGTATGAACTGCAAAAGTCAACCACTAGTTGGGTAGAAAAAGGCTGGGCCACTAGATACATAGGGTTGTAGTCAAACGTTTGCTAGACAGATGGTAGCCAGTTTCAAGCAGGGTGCCCCAGGTATCAGTATGTTAGTCAATAGGACCCTTTGGGAAACTGCCTTCAGGGACAAGAGAGCAGAAAGGAGCTGGCAGATCTTTAGAATGCTTTCCATAGCATGCAAGAGCTCATGTTCCTCCATTATAAGAAATCAGGAAAGTGCAGCAAGAGACCAGCACACATGAGTCAGGGCCTCTTGGTCAAACTAAAAGCAAGAAAGAAACGTGCAGGGTATCCTGGGGAGATTACAGGGACACCGCCTAGTTGTGAAGGGATGGGGTTAGGAAGGCCAAAGTGCAACTGGAGCTGAACTTGCCAAGGGACAGAAATAAGAAAGTCTTCAATAGGAAGCCAGAAAAGGAAGGTCAAAGTACAGCCCTGATAAACAGAACTGGCAAACTGTAACAACAGATGAGAAGGCTGAGGTACTCTACAATGTTTTTGCCTCAGTCTTCATTGGCAATCTCTCTTCCCATACCTCTCAAGTGGATGAACTGTAAGACTGGGAATAGGGGAGCAAAGTCCCTCCCGCTGTAAGAGAAGATCAATTTGTGACCACCTCAGGAACCCAAACATATATAAGTCTACGTGATCTGATGAGATGTATCCCAGAGTCCTAAGGGAACTGGCTGGGGTAGCTGCTAAGCCACTCTCCACGATATTTGAAAAGTCGCAGCAGTCAGGTGAGGCCCATACTGACTGGAAAAAGAGAAACATTGCACCCATTTTTAAAAAGGATGGAAAGGGAACTGGAACTACCAATCTGACAGCCTGACTTCTGTGCCTAGGAATATCACAGAGCATTCCATCCTAGAAGTTATGTTAAGGCAAATGGAGGGCAGAGGGGTGATTTGAGACAGCGTGGCTTCCCCAAGGGCAAATCTTGCCAGACCAACTTAGCATCCTTCTACTGAGTGAGCAGGCTTTAGTCTCACAAGAGCAGGCTCTCTGAGATTAATGTAAATTGCACATGATGCAGTGATAGAAAGAGGTGCAGCAGCCAACTGAAGGAAATTTCTAGCTCCCTCTGTTCCGTCCTGATAAAGCCACATCTGAAATATGTGGCCATTTCTGCATCCACTCCCCCCTTCCCCAGCCCAGAAGTGAGGTTTAAAACAAAAGAAGGTCCTGTGCAGGCCTGCTAGGATGGTCAGAAACACAGACCACAAGTCAAAGTTCATGTTGAGGGAGCCGGACCTGTTTAGTCTGCTGAAGAGGTGGCTGAGGGAAGATACAACACAGATTTTTACTACGTGGGGAGCAGTTACAAAGATGTGAAGCCTCAGTAATAGCAATATAACAAAAATTAATCATCACAAATTGCAGTCTGCAAGCCTCAGGCTGGACATTAGGAAAATCTATTTTCCTAGGAGAGGAGGACAGCATGTGAGCATGATGCTGAGAAACACTGTAGAAGCTCCATCTTTGGAGGCTGTCAGGACACCAGCTAAACCTGTTCTGGTGTTCAAGACATTTCATACAAGAGGCTTGGATAGAGGACTTCCAGAGTTCCCTTCTACTAATATTCACCTGAGTCTTTGTATCTAGAAGAATTACATTGGAAGTATCTGTACTTTTCTACTGCTGTGGAAGAGGCATAAGCTTTTGAAGAGGGTTGCTTCCTGTAAGATAAAATAATGTAGAAATAGAACAAAAAATTACTGAAGAAGTTAAAGTCTTGCATGTAAAACCAAAGGTTGAAAAGAGAAAATTATTTTATTTATGAATGATGTGGAGCATGGCAGAAAGATAAAAGAGAGTTAGAAGCAGAGCAGGGAAAAAGCGAGTGCCACAGGTAACTGTCGTGTTTGAAAATGAAAGAGAGGAGCAAAGGTAAAATTAAAACTGGGAAAAAACCTCCTCCATCTGTACAACCAAATTGTAGAACTCCATGCCACAATTCAACATTAAATACCTGTGAATCAAAATACAAGCCCAACATTAGGTAACAGAAATTTGCAGACGGATAAAAAGCCAGCTAGAAATTCAGTTAAGTGAGCATTCACTTAACAGACTGTCTAAAACACTTCCTGTGACCAGTACTGGCCACTGCCAGTATGTGGTGCAAGTCAGTTTGCTGATGTATCTGGAAAAGGCTTTGAACAGTGAAAATGCTCTCACACACAAAAGACAGGTTTGAAGCAGGTTCTACCTTTTAAAAGGTTGACAGCACTGAAGTACCTATGAGATGAGCCCCTGGAGTCTGATCGTTCAAGTCTGATCGTTCATTTTTTCCATAATAATGAATCAAGCAACAATGCAATTTATTCTATGATGCTTTTTGCAGTCCAGCTGTTAAAATTATGCGCTCTTAGCTCCAAAACAATACATTATTACTGCCAAGTGCTATTTATCACTTCAGATGTTAAATTCTTAGCGGTATTAATTATTTATAGGGCAAAGCCAACTCAACTATTAAAATGTAAAATAAGGATACAAAGTCTCCTTTGATGGATATCGTTTGAAATTTAGAAGTGTCATAAATCTTCCAGTTGCGTATCTTTCCAGCTTAAACCCATCAAATTATATGAACTTATCAGAAATGCTTTGTGCTGTTCAGTTTAAGTAAGCCACATACTCACTAGGTAATTCAATGTGCTTTGCCAGAAGATTAGACTTTACAGAGACCATCTTCTATAAGCAACATTATAAATCTTGTTTTAGAGTTCACTTTGCAGCAAATAGAAATAATCAGCAAGTCTGGTGGAAGCTTTTGCAGTGAACAGCATACTATGCTTGCACCCAAAATGCTTGCACCCAAATCAAGACAAAAAAGGAAAAAAAAAAAAAAGCTATCAAAATGACAAGGCATCAAATTTCTCCTCATAGACACAGGAATGGCATTGCTTTAATTAAAAATGATTGGTTTCATACACTATTTGATATTCCAAACTATGATAGATAGAGACTGCAGAAAATGAAAACCACTCTGGCTGATACATTAGGGCCGGTGTAAGGTTAAAGTTTAAATAATTTGACGGGATTTTCTCCTCTTTAAATAAGCAAAATTATAATCAGGGAAAAGCCAAAACCAAACAAAACCAAAACTGCACAGTAATTAACATTTATCTTTAGCAGCAATTATAATCTAGAATATATTTTTTAAACAAGAAATCCTAGGGGAAAAAATGCAAACAAATTTATTCAAAGACTATTAAAATTATTATATTATATGCACCTTATATATTATTATATTTCTGTAATTACACATGACCATCTTTTAAAATTTAACTTCTAAGTGCTTTTTTATTTCCTGGTTAGAAATAATTACAGAGTTAAATATATGCAAACAGACCCTGAAACAGGGGTGAATAAGTGCACCCACACCCAAACCTCCCACAAAATCAAATGGTACCACTGCATAATGTAACCCAGCAGGCTTCCTAGGAAGAACAATAAGGAAATAAGTTGATCATGATCTATCTTTATAGAAAAAGAATAGTATTTCAGAGATTTAGTTGGAGACAAAAAGCGTAGTGTGGGATTTCAACCATACAGTCATTACAACATGATGGTGTTACATTCCCATTTTGTAACGTCTGATCCTTCAGTATTAGACATTTTAAAGAATCACATTATGCAAAGCAGGTGCTTAAATTATGCCACTTAACAGATGACAACAACAATCAAAGGAGTTTACAGCTATGATTTCAGCTGAAGAGTGGCATCAGCAGGTGGGATTTAGAGACGTTTACTCCTTTCTACCTGAAAGCAAGAGATGAAATTTTCCCAGACTGACACTACAGCTCTTCTTAATGGGACCATGGCAATGAGAAAATTGAGACAATAAAAAACAATTAAAGACAATAAAAGATTTCAACACAGTATTGAGGGCTCAGGGAATTCAAATTGCTAATTTCTCAATTAAAAAGTAAAACTTTTAGGGTTGGTATAGTCAGTATATTTACAAAAGTATAGGTAGGTGTTTTGTTTCCCCTAATCAAAAGAACTCACACCACCCTTGCATAAAAACCTCTAACAGCACTCTCTGCGCCTTCAATAAGTGAGACATTACTTCTGAAGAACAAGTGTCACCCTCATTACAAGGAACAAATTGAGCTCCTTAAGTATTTATTTTTAAAACTGATTTTCAAACCACTGCAAAAGTATATGGTTGTGCCTTAAAGTTCTTTTCAGACGATTGTTCTTCTTTTGGGAGCAAAAATACAAGAAATGCCCAGTATTCTTCTTGGGAACATCAACCCCAAATTAAACTCAAAGTCAGCTGTGTGAGTGTGAGGGGTTAGTTTTTTTCATTTGTTTTGTTATTTTGTTGGGTTTTGGAGAATTGGGATTTTAGGTTTTTGGGGAGTTTGGGTTTTTGTTTGTTTTTAAATACAGTAAGCATACAATACAATAAGTAGTACCAACTCTCTTGACCTGCTACATCAGATTATCCATTATGACTTTTAACTCTTTTTTGAAAGGCTTTCCTTCAATATAGCCTCCCTCAACCTGTTGCACAGTCAGTGGGTTTTGTCCCTAACTAAATAACTCTCATTTAAGGTTAGGCTGGGTTTTGGGTTTTGTTTGTTTGATTTAACACAGCATTTATACAAATGTTTTATCCATATCATGTTATAATGCACTGCTAGCAATTTGTCATCCTCAGCAATTTTTGCTCATCCAATATTTATGGTATGCCCTACATGCAGTTGTCACCTTTGAATAATCATCTTTGGAATCAACTCCAGGTCACCAACAAAAGTATTGATTACAAAATAATCTTGGAGATAATTACGTCTATTGATACTCTATGACTGGTGAGACAGTTTTTAAACTTGTAAGTGCCTCTCTTACTATTTCATTCCATATTAAATAAGAAAGGGTAATACCGAATTTTGTCAAAAGCCTTAAAATGCACTAATCACATCTATTATATTTTATCAAAAAGTATGTAAACTGATTGATAAAGGTTGTAAAATAGATGCATGTGTAGGTTAAATTTTATCTTAGACACTAATTCCAATAGAGACACAATATTTTTAAAACCTATGGTGAGAAGGTAACTTAGATCTGTGGATGCAGCAATGATACAACAGAAAGCTTTAAAAAGGATTTTGCAGAAATACAAGTGTCTAGGCATGTGGAGGTAGAGTCCCAACATTTACATGGTCTCTGGCCAGAGAATAACTGCAGTAATGCCTGCGTCAAGCCTCTTCTGGGTTTTCCTTAAAGTGCCAGACCCACCATGAACATGGAGGAGGAGAGGATCCTATATTTGAGGGAATGCAAAGATAATTAGGGTGACCCAAACAAGAGACACATATCTCAATATGTGCATAGTATAAAACTCATGTAAAACCAAAATAGAAGTCTCTCTTTCTGTACTAAAACTACCTTAAGAGACTAACATGATATTTACACTTCCACTCTGTCTTCTCAAAAGGAGGGAAAAAAAAGCATAATAATATTTGCTAAAATTTTCACGAAAGGAAAAAATTGACATATCAGAAGGATCTTTTATAAAAATCTTGCAGTGTTCTTCCAGTGCTTTAAGAAAATGATATACAGCAAAACATTAGATGAACTATTTTTGAGCTGGAAAACATTATGTTCTGTTAGTATTATATCACTATAACATGCCTCAAGTATGGAAAACATGAACACTGATCAGATCACTTCAACAGTAGTTTTCTACTTTTTCCTTTTTTTATTTTAAATGCCTATGCTAATTCACAACAGAATGAAGAAGCAAAAGCTCTAAACAACAGTATGTTATACATATATCTAAACCAAAATACTTTAATACATATTAAAAAATGGATGGAAACAAGGCATCCCTACCTAAATGAAAGGTAAAATTTTGGAATGTTCTGGGGGGGGGGGAGGCAGAAGAACTTTTAAAGCTGACTCCCAACATTTTTGGCACTTTTTATTATTGTTATAAGTGTTAGTTTTAAATTTGGCTATCAGAAATTAAAGTGAAAGGTCACATCAATTTTGAATAGTTGATACTGTTGTAGATAAAGGGTTTATCAGTATGTCCTGGGTTCAGCAGTAGCAGTCACTTTTCTCCTTCTTAGTAGCTGGTGCAGTGCTGTGGTTTTGACTTTCAGCC
>JAOEHX010055970.1:5182-16126 GCA_025448015.1 Bolborhynchus lineola
GGGGGGAGCTGCAGGTGCCTGAGGAGTGGGGGTATGGAGAAAATTAAAAATGACATGAATTCTTTCTGTATTGGAGAAAGGCATTCCGTACAATTGAAGTGCTAAACTGAAAATTCTTGGCTTTCTTTTATGAATGCGAATTCAGCTATGGTACTTCTTGCCAGATGATTGCAGCACAGTTTGAATGGAATTCTTACTGCATTGAAAAGCTAGTGTGCTAAGATGGTCTCACTGTAAGAGCTGATCAAGATTCATTGCAGAAACTGGATAAGAAAATATTCACTAAGTTAAATATTGCTTATAAATGTCTATCTGAAGTCCTGTGGTCATTAATGTGAGACTTACTGGTGGTAGGTAATGTCACGCGTGCCTACTGGAGGGTTGAACTTCTGTTTGATCTAGGTAATACTGCTTGTCCTTTTATCTATGTTGTCTAAAAAAGAGGCTTCAGAAATGTTATCATGTATAAATTAGATGTTTAGAACTTGTCAAGTATGATTTTTTTTTGGTAGTTTTGTATTCTGCAGGCATACGCTGTAGTGGAAGTGTTCTTGAAAACCACTATGCCCAGTGCTAACCCTGGGATAAGTTTCCCATTCCATTTTATTTGATTTTTTGCACTTTTTTTCCTGTCCCCTGTTAAGTTCAGACTGATTTTTCTGAAGACACTGCTGTGGAATTAGAAACTCTTTGAGTCAAAAGTTAATTTACATGCTGAAAGCTCATTATGCCATCGAAGTTAAACCAACCTCTCACCCTTTTTAAATTCCAGTTATTGTTGCAGGTTGCATTCTTTATTTAAAATTACGGTAATTTTCAGATTTTTGAAACTTTTTCATGACACTTTAGGAGTAATTGGCCCATTGTTTCTGCAGTTGATTTTGCACAAGTGGAAGAGTATTACTTAAATTTATATTCTCTTTGGATATTTTCTAAGGCCTGAAGATTGTGTTGTGTAGTGTATTGCATGGTGACAATCAGTTTGTTTTGCAAAAAACAGTGGTTTTGTTTTTTCATTATAGGGATGGTCGGATGCTGTTTGACTATTTAGCTGAGAAGCATGGTGTAAGTGTGTTAATTCTTTTTATCTGTTTGAATTTGGCTAAATATCTTCATGCAACCTCCCTCGCAACCAGCAGCATTGAGCAATTACAGGCTAACATTTTGCCCTGGCTTGTGTCAATGTTGTAAGTAGAATTCCTAATGCTATCGTATTTTACTTGAATGCCTTTGAGCTTTCAATTTTTATACATATAAAAATAAAGCTGTAACTTAATGCTAGCTGCATGCTTATAACTAAGATGTACTTTACTTTGTAATGAAGAATTTCACAGTTTTTCCAGTATTGGTATAATCTTTCATTTGGTGTCAGTGATTAAGAGTATAATAGTTTAATATTGTCTTTCCTGTGTACAGCATCTTTCTAAGAACCTAAAGACTTTGAAGGTTAACTTACTGTTAAAATTGGCTTGCAGCAGTATGTTTCTTTCTTCCTGGTGAAGAAAAGCTCTCTGTTCCTTTTCAGTTTAGGCAGGAGTACCTAGATACACTCTACAGGTATGCAAAATTCCAGTATGAATGTGGTAATTACTCGGGAGCTGCAGAATATCTCTACTTCTTCAGGGTTCTGGTAAGTTTGGGGTGTTAGTTGGCTTGGGGAAGAAGGGGAAGTTGTGGTTTGTTTGTTTTAATGAAATACTTAGACCAGTGTCTATATTAATAATTAAAAGTTAATACTTTTGTCCTTTTTTGAGACAACTGCTATGCACCACAGAAAAATTTAAATTAGTTATTAATAACTATTGCCCGCCAAATCTGTTATTTTTATGCTGAATTTAGAACTTAATTTTTAGGTCTTGTGGTAACATAAATATGAAATATTTTCCTCACTACAAATGTATCCTGAAAAATATGTTTAAAAAAAACAAAACAAACACTAGCAGCAAAATGGGCACTTGTTTTGTGTGCAGATATAATCCACAGTAGTGAGAAGCTTGTAGGTAGATTGAGTGTAATTGGTGGTAATGAACTATCAGCTTATCATCTGAGCTCTCATCTGTCTTATTTTGAATTTTGTGATAGAATCCATCGTTTGCCTAGGAGAGGGAAACAGCTTAAATGAGAATTGTAGAATTAGTTTACAGTCTCTGAAGCAATGCTTTTTGTGTTGTAATTCATATAATTTGTGGTGGGAGTGAATTTTGAGAATGAAGATTTGGTGTCTTGTAAGAATCTCAACACAGTAAATTTATTATTGGTGGTCAGTGAACATGCCATTTTACTAACAAATGGAATTTAAGGTAACTGCTTGAAAATCCAGGTACTGTAGCTAGAGCAGCTGCAGTATGTAAAGGAAGTTACTGTGAGTAGCTAACATTTACTAGTAAATACATGATTTTGAACCAGCAGAGTGTGTGTGAACCTTCTCAACTGAAAGAATTGGCTAAATTGGCACTTTTTTTACCTGGAAAATAATGGCTTTTGGACTGTGTATTTTGCAGTCTTGGGTGTGTACTGCAATTGCTGAAGATACTTAGTGGCTCATATGTTGAGGTTTGTTTCCTGCTAATTTCTAGTTCCATGAAAAATATCCTTAACTTTCTGAAATACTGCTAGAGTAAACAAGAATTTCTACAATTGGTTATAATTAAAGAAAAAAATTAGGAGATATTGTGATGGGCTCAGCTATGTATTTTAATCAGAGTGGGGTTTAAAGTAGCAATGAATTGAATTCTTGCTCGAAGTTTTGCTTATAAGGCTCAGTCAGTGTTACAGGTACATTCCATATGCTGAGAAAGAAAATAAGTCGTTTGTTGGTTTGTGAGCAGCTGTCCTTAATTCTTCATTCTTGATTCTGGGCTTAGCATTATGCTGTTCATATGTCAAATAACTGGTTTCATGAAGCTTGGCATAAGACTGTCATTACTAATTCTGATGGAAGAAGATTTGTTTAAAGTTCTGTGTGATGAAATGTAGCATATGAAAGAACTATTGTAACTAACCTGAGAACAGCATTTGACACTGTGAGTAACCTAGTGTAATTCATTCCTGTATAAAACTGCTTGACCTTAGGAGTACCCTTCCAGGAAATATATTCACTGTGGAGAAATCATAGGTTTACTGGACATTTCTTTAAGAAATATGCTTCTTGGCACAATGTTAGCAGAAGGAACATTGAGTACTAGCTTTTTTTAAGGCGGTTACCTACTGCGGTGAGTTTCTTGGGACACTGCTTTGTTAGAACCTTGGTTTAGTACTTCAGAAGCACTTAATTTGGCAAGAGAGGACCCTGCAAGTCTGATGTCTTGTAAATTAAAAATACTGCCAGAAATATTTTTCTTTTTTAAAAGTAAATAATAATTTAGAAGAGTTACTGAGAGTATGATTTTTTTTTTTTTTTTTTTTTTTTTTTTGCTGCTGTTGAAAATAGGTTCCAGCAACAGACAGAAATGCTTTGAGTTCTTTGTGGGGAAAACTGGCATCTGAAATTCTGATGCAGAATTGGGATGCAGCCATGGAAGATCTCACAAGACTAAAGGAGACGATAGATAATAATGTAAGTAAAATCTTGGTCATGTCATTAAGGTGAGAGGTTAGAGGTGTTAGCATTCAAGTTTTATTATGAATTGCTTGCAGTTTTGTTTTGAAGTAGTTTACCAGCTTTTCAGTGCATATTTTTGTAATAATGGTGGGAGAGTCAAAGTCTGCTTGAAAAAAGTTAGGGAAGCTTCCTTTTCAGATTATTTGCTTCCCTCTTGTCACGTTTGAAAATGTGGCTGGGAGATCTTAAAGTACTTCCAATGACCAGAAAACCTATCCTCAAAGATGAGCTTGAGGGCAAGGTATCATTATGTGAAATACCTGCTTAACTTTCAGGTAGCTGTACTATTAACTTTCCAAAATGAATGAAATGGACGTAACTTAAACTTCATTCCTCTTATGGGAAACCACACTTTTGACACAAAGACAGCTTGGTTTTGGAAATAGTTTTCAGCCAGTTCAGCTCTCTTCTCAGCTCCTGAATTCAGTGTGTGCTATAAAAACATAAAGGGAAAGAGTGGGACTGCAGTACTAATTCAGAGCAACTTGAGTGATTAAGGACCTTTCAGTGGTGCCCTCTACTCATGGGGCTCCCGTGGCCATATATGGAATATGTAAATCTTATTCTCCTGAACTGGAATCTTGAAAAGGTGTTTGATGGTTGATTGTTTTTTGTGGCTGGCTTTTGTCTGTTGTCCTCCCCAGAATTGTTCTTTGTGGCAGATAACTATTGTAAATAGATTTTTATTTTTCTCTAATTTTCTCTCTTTATGAAACTGGACTATTAAATTTGACTTACTCATTAGTATCCAAGATTTTTTTAGGATTGAATCATAGTAGTTACTTGTCATGGTATTTAGAGTGATTATTTGCTGTGTGAGTTCATTTTCAAAATATTGCTTTGCAGTCTATTTGAAGTGCTGTTGAATTCTGGAGCTAATACAGATACTTAGTGCTGATTCCTTCTGTCATTATCAGCTGGCTTAAATGAACATAGTTACATTCTTGGCTGAAAGAGATTATAGCGTTTCATCGTTGTCTGAGATCGTACGGCAAAAAAGCTCTTGAGTCTTTTGAAAGGAAGTTTAACTGAAAAGCTGGAGAAGCCAATTAGTTCTTCAGATCACATCTGAAGAGGGAATGAGTAACTTAAGTTAGTGTGGTGGTCTTAGGAGAACTAAAATCTATGCTGTTGCCATTAACAGAATACAATTTGGCAAACAACTTGGACTATAACAGTGGAAAATTTGTCTTTATTATAATATTCAGATTTATCTTTAACAGATGACAGGTTAAAAAGCTAGAGGTCAAATTCAGCCTGAGAGTGCTACCAGCTGGGGAAAATCACAAACTTTTGAACAATTACAGGTTTCCATGCATTGGTATTCATGCAAACTGTGTTCTGTTTGACTTAAACCAATATTATGTTTTCTTTTAGTCTGTCAGTTCCCCGCTGCAGTCTCTTCAGCAAAGAACATGGCTCATCCACTGGTCTTTGTTTGTGTTTTTTAATCATCCTAAAGGGAGAGACAACATCATTGACCTTTTTCTCTATCAACCACAGTAAGTTGTGCTGTGTTCCGGTCTTTAAAATGAAGACAGATGATGAATATGCAAGCTTGTCAAACATTTTCAGCCTGAAGCCGTTTCAGAAGCTCTAATGATAGTAACACTTAGAATATTTTTTTTCCAAGCCTTTCTTTTTCAGTGTTTGTCTTCTGATTTCATTTTGGGTTTTTTGGTGTGTGTTTATAATCAGCTTTTCGTCGTGGTTATACTTCTGCTTCAAGGGGAGCTGTGTGGAAGTAAGAAGTTACCCTTTATTCTGGTGCTTTGAGAGGATGGAATAAAGGATTTTGCTAGACTACCAGCCCCATTTCATCTTTACGACTCTAGGGGAAGGATTTTACAAAACCTTTTTAAGAAGGCAACTTGAAAAAATCTGAGAATAAAAATTAAGATTGAAATGCTATAGCCATTTGTGAGGCTATTGACTTGCGTGTATATCTTCAAGTCAAGAACAGCTGAACACTGAGAAGTTAAACTACAAGTATTACCTAGTTGGAGGTTATTACAATGGGAATAATAAAAAAAAAGGGCAGTTGAATTTTTTGCATGATAATTGCAGTAGGATGGTAATTTGTGGTGGGCTTTTTTAGCCTCCTTTTTTTTTTTTATGGTATATGTGTTGGTATGGGTGGTTTTTAATTTCTCACTTGTAATATGGCCTAATTCACTAGACAGCTGAACAGGAAAGTTGCAGGCTCAGATAACAATTCAGAAAAGAGCTTCCTGTGGTTCTGTGTGCGTGTCCAAACCCCTCTTGTGAAATGTAGCTGACAGCCAAGACCAGCATTGATCTGAACATAGCATATCAGCCATTCTTCTGCAGGACTAGCCTCTTCTTTCTGTAGTGCACTGCTGCCTTCTCTACCCCTTGCTTCCCTCCCTCCTTCCTGTGCCCTAGAAAGATGGACAAAAATAAATTGTCCTCTGTATTTGAATAAATGGTCAGTCATAAGCCCTGGTATTAAATTGCATAAAAGGTGTCTAAGCTCTTTATCATAAATATTATTTTGATGCAAAATTGCACTATCTGAGCTTGATCTGTGTTTTATCTTTCTAGGTATCTCAATGCAATTCAGACAATGTGCCCACATATTCTCAGATACTTGACTACTGCAGTCATAACAAACAAGGATGTTCGAAAACGTAGACAAGTGCTGAAAGATCTAGTCAAGGTTATTCAGCAGGTAAGGACGGAACTTCATTAATTTTTTCATCATTTTTACTGAAATTTCTAAATTCTAGTAATATGCCTGGTTTAGGGCTTTGTTGTTTTTTCCTTCATTGAACAGTTTTTCATTGGGAAGTAAAACGCATGTTAATCCATGGAAGGACAGAATGATTATTTTTCCTCCTTTGATGTCAACAAGTAATGAGTAGAGTATGCTCTTGGTTTTGCTTTCTCCCTATGTTTAAATGTAGAAAACTCAGTGCCGTGTGTGAAATGGCTTTGGATCTTTTTCTTCTATTTCAGCCATTCCTCCAGGTAATTCTGTGAGTAAGGGATCTTGTCTGATCTTACTTGCATTTCAAAACCACTGAAGTGTATTGTTTTGTGTTCATTTGCATTTTCTTAAAAATGATTGTCAGTTATATGAGGGTGTAGATATGGACAAGAGAGCAATAAAAGAATTGTTCTTGATAGCACAAGGTTTTTATTCTCAGCGCTTATAACAATATAGCTAATAATAAGCTATGGTATATCAGTGACAGTGAAGTTATTAAAGGGTAGCAGTCAATTATATCCACTTCAAGCATTAATGTTTAAGTACCTATACAAAGCACAATCAATGCAAAGATCAAGTTTAAGCATATCTTAATCTAGTTCTAAGCATTAGCATTCACAAAAGTAGCATAAGAAGCTGTAAGTTGAAGTGTTAAGACTCATCTTCTGTCTTAAACTAAACCCCAATTTTAGCATTGAAATTCTGATATTTGAAGTAACTTCTCGGAACTTCTTTTGCTTCTGTTTTATCTTCTACAATTGGTATGAATAAAAAAAAATGCTAGGGTTTTCATTTTGAAAATATCAACTGGATTTAATTTTGAAATATCTGGTAAGAGGTTTATTTTTTAGTGCTTTTCTAGTCTGAATGGTTCATTACATAAAATCCATAAAACCTCTACATTTCATGATTTAAACATAGATTGGACAGGTGACTTTCTTACATAGGAAAAACAAAGCATCGAATTAAGTGATTTGTCAAATGTTGTAGGGTAATTACTCTGTTAGCAATTAGAGATTAGCAATTTGGCAGAACCTTTGCAAATAATTAGCCAACAAGTAAGCAGTTTGTTCATCTCTGTTAATTTTAGAAGGTGATCGATCCAAGACTGTTTTACACAGTGGATGTTAATTATGTGGTTAACAAGGACAGTTGTGATGTGAAGACTCCTCTACCTATAAAACTGAATTTTAAACCTAGGTAATAAGACTGTAAATACAGTTCTTTGAGGAAGAAAAACCAACTTTGATGTGGATAAATCTATTAGTAACTCGTTTAATTTGCCAATCTTATTGTATACTGAAGCAGATATTGACAGGTACTAAGTTAAGTTGTCTTAAAAAGTGCATTAAAGATGTATCAGAGGATGTTTAATTACATCTTAATTTACCCAGATGTATGTAGATCTGCCTTGTAGTTGAAAGTTGAGTAATTTTTTTAATGCCAAAATAAATTCAAGTATTTTGTATATAAAAAGTAGCATTATTTGATAGCTGTGATATCTGTTTAAATCAAACAATCCTTCATTTTGAAATATGAAGCATCTGGTCTTGGACTACTGTTTAAAACTAGAATTTAGGAAGAGTGTCTACCTCTCCTTCCATATTTTAAGAAATTTGCAGGTTTGAGCAAGAACCAGCTCTAGTCTCTAATGTTTGTCAAACCCAAAGATTGCAGCACTAAAATCTGAACATGAAACTACACTTCTGGTTGTCTACCCAGGCTGTGGGGAGTAGGGGAGAGTGCAGTTATACTACTTTTTAAAGAGGAATTGGGAAGTTTAACTTAGTTATTATTCTTCAAGGTGATTAATGGGAGACATGGAGGTGCTGGAGTGGGGCCAGAGAAGGACAGCAGAGCTGGTGCAGGGCCTGTAGCACAAGTGTGATGGGGAATGGCTGAGGGATCTGGGACATTTAGTCTGGAGAGGTTCAGGGGGGACCTTATCATTCCCTACAACTGCCTGACAGGAGGATGAAGCCAGGAGGAGGCTGGTCTCTGCTCCCAAGGAACAGGGGACAGGACAAGAAGAAGAAGCCTCAAGCTGTGCCAGGAGAGGTTTAGATGGAGATGAGGAACAGTTTCTTCCCCAGAGGGTGCTGAAGCATTGGAACAGGCTGCCCGAGGCAGTGCTGGGGGCACCATCCCTGGCAGTATTCACACACTGTATAGATGGGGCCCTCAGTGCCATAGCTTAGGGGTAGCCTTGGGAGTGCTGGAGTAAGGGTTGGACTTGATGGTCTTAAAGGTCTTTTCCAACCTGGTTGATTCTATGATTCTGTGAAAATGGATTTGTTTCTAGGGTTAAATTTAGGTTGAAGAATCCAAGGAATAATTGAGTTATCTTGTGGCTTTGATTCCTAATATTATCCCTAATTTTTTTGGCAGGAGTCGTACACGTACAGGGACCCTATCACAGAATTCGTGGAATGCTTGTACGTTAATTTTGATTTTGATGGTGCACAGAAGAAGCTGAGAGAGTGTGAAACAGTAAGGATTATAGCATTCATAAAACTGGCTTTCCTTTAAGTAAAGATCTCTCAAATTCATAATGGCCAGCTAATTTTATTTGGAGTGGTGTTTCCGCTGCCATTATTTTCTGATGAGCTTTAATTCACGAGTGTGTGGAGTTGAGTTTGCTGGGAGGAGGGGGGTTGGCAACTCATTTTGTAACACTTAAACAAGACTTACTGGTAAGGATATAGCTTTAAAATTGTGTTTTAGCAGTTCTAGAAGTAGTGATAGGTAATCATGCATTTGGCTGAGCTTCAGCTTTTCCATTAGTGCTTTGGAAATGCTCAAAAGCTTGGATTTTCTTTTTTGTAGTGAAAGATGCTGCATCCTGGAAAGTGATCCTGTGGTGGAAAGTAATCGGAGTAATGTTAAGATAGCTAGGTACATATTCTTGGAAAACTAGTTAATGTACTGTGAACAGTAGAAGATATTTAACACCTGGGTTGACTCATGTGAAAGTCAGTATTCCCAATAGCTGACTATTAGTACTATTTCTTACAGCCTGTAGTTCGGCTTCTTTCATTAGTATTAGTCACCTAACTGGAAATCAGGTGGTTTGTAATAGTCTTCATTACATAGGGCTACTGGTCCTGTAATCTGAACTGCATAGGCACACTTGGATTGCTAAGGAAGCTGGTTTGCATGGTAGGGAGAAAGCTGATGAAATTGCAAAAAGGAGTGGGAGAAGAATCCCACAGTATGAGCAGGGTGCTAAATTTTGTGTTGTGGGGACCTTTGTTCTCCTTTTGAGTAAGACCTCAGTAATCATGTTAGCATGCAAATTTATTTTAGCAAGCTGCAGAACAATGAAGACCTCTAAATCTGTAGCTTTTCCTTCCAATCTTAGAATATACCAGGAGCCGTGCTTAGATTAATTGTTTTCTGATATCGCTGATGGTGTCCACAATTGCTACTTCCATGTTTATCTTCAGTGTTCCCTTTCTCCTTACACTGCAGGTGCTTGTAAATGACTTCTTCCTAGTGGCATGCCTTGAGGACTTCATTGAAAATGCCCGTCTCTTTATATTTGAAACTTTCTGCCGCATCCATCAATGTATCAGCATTGGGTAAGATCACTTTTTAATTTGGTAGTTCAGAAAAATCAGTCTTGGATGACAGTTTGACAGACAGTGTAAGCTTCAGTACTAGACTACTAAGTCATCACATAAAATCACAAACTAAAGCCTAATTGGATAGTTTACTTTCTAGTTTTATAGTTCTGGTGTGATATACTTAAATTACAACAATCAGATTTCAAAGTTGAATTCTTGTACTTAAATTTAATGTTCACTTTATAAGGAGGATATTCATAGGATTATTGAATAGTTACGGTTGGAAAGGACCTTCGGAGCATCTAGTTCCAAGCCCCCTGCCATGGCCAGGGACACCTCCCACTAAACCATGCCACCCAAGGCTCTGTCCAACCTGGCCTTCAGCACTGCCAGCAATGGAGCATTCACAGATTCCCTGGGCAGCCCATTCCAGGGCCTCATCACCCTCACAGTAAAGAACTTCTTCCTCATATCCAATCTAAACTTCCCCTGTTTAAGTTTTAACCTGTTACCCCTCGTCCTGTCACTACAGCCCGATTGAAAAGTCCATCCACATGATCCCTATAACCCCCTTCAGATATTGGAAGGTTGCTATGAGGTCTCCCCGCAGCCTTCTCTTCTCCAGGCTGAACAGCCCCAACTTACTCAGCCTATCTTCATACGGGAGGTGCTCCAGTCTCCTGATCATCCTCGTGGCCCTCCTCTGGACTTGTTTCAACAGTTGCATGTCCTTTTTCTGTAGAGGACACGAGAACTGCACACAATACTCCAAGTGAGGGCTCACAAGAGCAGAGTAGAGGAGCAGGATCACCTCCCTTAACCTGCTAGTCATGCTTCTTTTGATGCAGCCTGGCATGTGATTGGCTTTCTGGGCTGCAAGCACACATTGAAGCCAGCTCATGTTGAGCTTCTCACCAACCAAGACCACCAAGTCCTTCTCCGCAGGGCTGCTCTGAATATCTTCTCTGTCCAGCCTGTAGCTGTGCCTGGGATTGCTCCAACCCAGGTGTAGGACCTTGCACTTGTCATGGTTAAACTTCATCAGG
>JAOEHX010055972.1:0-14493 GCA_025448015.1 Bolborhynchus lineola
AAAGAAGAAAATAGGTGTGGTGGTTGTTTTATTTTATCTTATTTACTTACTTTTTATTTTAAGTTCTCAGTATTTATCCCCTGTTTTCCCTTTCAGTGACTGAGGAGAGAGCTGCTGGCATGGAATTGAGCTGGGTTTGCCCGTGGGAACTGTGAGTAGGGTATGTATTGTGTTCTCTTTGTTGTCTTTCGTCTGCACCTTTTCTTATGTGCTGAATTGAAAATTGCTTGTGCTCATTAAACATGAGGGGTAGTAGTGTGTTAGAGATGAAATATTTTGAATTTGTACTAGCATGAGATGTGACAGCTGTTCTGCAAAGACTTTATGGTGTTAAGAGTGTAAATGACACACTTGTCCACTTTTCACTGCTGCCTAGCAATGTCAGACTTGTCACAAGTTAGCTGGTGGTTCTGTGTCACAAACTTTATTCAGTGTTGCTGGTCCTTGGCTCACTAGACTGATTTATTTAAGTGTATAAAGGCAGGTAATTTTATCTATACAGTAAAATAGTAATGTCTGCAAAACTGTTACTGAGCTTACCATGATATGGCAGCACTAGAGAATGATTTGTTAATGTTACTGTGGTCTCAGGCTGAATCTTATAGTAAAGAATAGAAAATGCTTTAATCTATTCTAGCAGCAGAACAAAAGTCTTGGTTTAGATGTCCTTCGTGTGCTGCCTTCTAGTATTGTTGCTTTAAAATAAAAAGTAGTGAAGGTTGAATTTAGTATCCTTTGAATTGGCAAAGAACAGCACTGTTGATTTTCCCACCCCTTCACCGTGTTCTTTGCCCGCATTCATTAGGGAGCACTTCTTGAATTCTTAATACTTCTTTTCAATAAACTGGTTAGACAAGACAGTTAATATTGGTATATGCTTCTCTCTGAATCACTGAAAAAAAAAATGAAAGTCTTACCTATTCTTCAATAGTGGGGTTATCCAGGGGTGGAAAGTCAGCTTTTGTAGGGGAAAAAGGGAACAGAAGATGTAGTAACTCAGTCTCAATTGCTGGACTTTCCACGTAAATGAATGTCATGCTTGGTAGCTGCATTAGGAGATGACAGTAAATTCAGAGAAATTTGGATTCCACGTCCAGTGTCCATTGATGGGAAGGGTAAGCAAAGTCAATTTGGTTTAATTTCTTATAGATAAGTTCCAACTGTTGTGACTAAAGAATGTGACTGGGGTCAAAAAACTCCTTGCAGACTCTGTTTAAGACTTTGGTTTCATGCTGTGCCTAACATAGCTGAAAGCCATCACTTTTCAATGGGTCTTGTTCCTCTGGTGTTTGTTTTTGTTTTGTCATGTTGTGGGGTTTTTTTTGTTTGTTTTTGGTTTTGGTTTTTTTTGGGGGGGAGTGGAGGATGAGGTCTAATAAACCTGTGGTTGCAGGGTTCAGATTGCTAGCACAATGGGAGAACAAGTATGTTTCAAGGTGTAGCATTCCATCAGAACATCAAGCTGAATTGACTTGATCTGTGGCTGCAGAGATGAAGAAAAGGTGACAATTTCAAACTGAGGTGAAGTGATACAGTATGGTTATACACTCTCAGTCACAGCCCATGACCAGACTGAATCATATAAAATGTAAAACTATTTCCTCACACACACAAAAGTAAGTTGCAAAAAATACTTGCTGTAAACTGTAAGATTCTTCAGATCTCCTGTTTTGCCTGCTGCTTTGTGCTGGCATGAATGCTTGTGCTGGAAACTGAACTGACTGAAATATGACTACTTTACCTTTGTCTTATTTTTTAATTTTCGGAATTTATTTTATTTTAGTCTACATTGGTTCTCTGAGCTATGTTTCCTTGCCCAGGTCACCACTTTGTTATGGCCTAGCAAATCCCGTTCTTGTCCCAAAGTTCAAGTCTTCTGCATTTGGAAGCGTGTTGTTTCTTGTGAGGTCTTATTCCCAACTCTCCTCTTCTTGTCCAGTGACTTTCTTGTTCCAATCTGCCCTAAATTCACTTTCAGCATGAGTTCCTTCATACTTTCTCAGCCCCATAGTTTTCCTGACAAGAATTTCCAAGTCAAAGCTCACATCTGGCTGCAGTTCATCAGCATTCCCTTTTCTAGTTTGCTGCAGCCTCCCTGCTTCCACTGGTTGTTGGCATCTGTTGCCACATGCCTTTGCTGCTGTCTGAATCCATTGCTTCATCTGCTTGCCCCTTTGGGGTGGGGAGGAATGCTTTGCCTCTGACTTGAAGGAAACTTAAAAAAATGCATCAGACAGCAATTGCAAGGAAGTCAATCAGAAGTCAGTGTTCTAAACAAACTGTAGTTCATAATGTGGTTCTTTGGCACCAGTGCAGGCCTTACACAGCTTGTTCCCTTTCACGGCTCCCTGTTTTGCTGGCATAGCTGTTTTGTGGCCATGGTGAGCCACTCTGGGGAACAGATCCTCCTGGAAAGAAGTGGCTTTTTTTCTAGATTATTTTTCATCTGGTCCAGTACATGTTGTGTCCGTAGCATTTATGCTAATTTCACAGTGAGGAAGGTATGAGAGTGGGAATGTGTAGCTGAAGTTGGCACCGCTGCTGGATGTTTAAGTGTGCTCTTTGGCATTACAGTTAAGCTGATTTTTGATTGGTTTGTTTTTTTTTAGTGAGCTGCTGTTATAAAGGCTGGTCAGACCTCTACATAGCTGTACACTCCTGCTTCTTCCTTTGTATCAGAGCTAGTGCTATGGCTGCACAACCAGCTAGCTGACTGATCCTGTAGAAAATGGTTTCTGATCTTTTGCAGAGTTAATCATCTGCTGGTTCAGCTGACCTGAGTCACCCCTTGGGTGCACACTCATTAGATCAGACAAAAGGGAAGCAGCAGGAATGAATAGCTTTGTAGCAGAAGGCTGCATTCCTCTTTTAATTAGGATGTTGAGCGATATCATAACTAAGAACTAAAATATACCAGCATGTCCGTTGACATATGAGACCCAGGCATCCTATCTTTTTTTCTGCTCCTTTTCGTTACTTGAACTTCAGCAGAAATTTTTTTTTTAAGGCTCAACATCATCTTAGAAGGATGTCTTCCTCATTCATGCTTTAAGTAAGAACTTCAGAAACTGGGTGAGAGTTCATTCTTTTTGAGCAAGGATTGTTTATTATAAATATCATTGTGATTCTTGAAACTATCTTTGGTATTATCAGAGTTCCTTGAGCTTGAAAGCCACAAAGTTCCTCCAAATGCTTATTGAATCATGAAAAGTATTTCTTAACATCTGGAATGCTAAACTACATTTCTTAGCTTGCTATTTGTGGTTTTAAGAAAATTGATGTTTGATGATGATTTTTCAAGATCTCTTGAAAACTTTCTACCACTGCTGGACTGAGTGAAACAAATGCCAGTGGAGGAAATGCATAGGGCTTGAGAAATATGGTTCTTGATGCGTGGCTGTTAAAGTCATGTCTACAGCTGAAATTATGCAGTGGGTTGCCTTGCACTGGATATGTTCTTTGCATCTTTTACCCTCTAGTCCTAGCATCTCTCTACAGCTGTTCATGCCTTTTGCCTGATAACATTTCTTGCCATTTTCTTGTTGACCTGGGCATGTTTCTTGACTCTTGCACTGATAGATTTGCTGGAGGTGGTAGAGGAGAGATTTCTGGTGGCGATTCAAAGATGTCCTCTTTTACTGTAATGTTACTGGCACGTTATACATTCAGATTCATATCCTTTTGCTCATATAGAAAGTTGTGCTTATCCATGGTTTACCAGCATCTTTGTTCACGTGTTTGCAATATTTGCATGTTTTGGCTTTGTATGGTAGTGGCTTGTGGTCATGGTAAGATGGACAGTTTACACCTTCAAATTACTGTTCTGTTTCTAATCCAGAATTCATTTAGTAGGTATTTGACTGCTTTTGTCTTCCCATCCCTTACTGTGAAAATGAAGGAAGTTGATGACTGGTTGATTTTGCAGAAAACAATTGCAAGTGGAAGTCGTGTATTAAAATAAAATTCCCGAACTTTCCTAACTGAAGACAGTCTCTTTTTAGTGGTCTGCATAGTTTGCTTTCTTAACTTGAAGTGGCTCCTCAAAACCAAGCTATTACACTCTCAGGGTACAGTCTTTGTGATGCTTGCCTTGTTGCTTAGTGTGTTGTATATGTGTTATGGACAGTGTCATCAGTTTAACTCTCAATTAACTGGAGAAGTTATTATAACAACAGTTATATGCCTGTGTTAAGCTGACTGATAGGAAACAGAAGTTGTTCGGTTTTTGTTTTTAATGACACGACCTTGAAGGTGTTCCTGTTGATGACTTTTCTTTTAATACCTAAAGATAAAGGGACTGTCTCTCACTCTGATTGTTGTAACTTCTCAAGCTACTACGATGCTTCGGCTGCTAACTTCACTTCTTTTGGGTTATTCTTTTGATTTGTGATGACCTAGGGTTATTGTTGCCTTTGGGCGTGCCATGGTATCCTCTTCCTCTCTTCTCACTCAGTTCAAAGATTCATCCACTTAAAGCTGTTTTGCCCCACAATTGCCTCTTCTCTTGGCTGGATGGTCTCAGCTGGCATAATCATCTAGCAGAAGGCTGCTCTTAAGTTTAAAATAAAACCCTTCTGTCTTCTCAAAATAGCCCAGATGTACACACATGCACTTGCTCTTAGGTGCTGGAGGTTGCTTAGCAATTCTTATATTGGTAGGAAATTGCTATTACCCTGGTAACACAGCCCCAAAATGCAAACAAGGGAAAGCTGTTTATAGAGGTGTCCTTGCTTCATTTGGGAATTGTGCTCTTTATTTTTTTTTCTCTCATGTACCTCTCTGATCTTTACTTACTATTTCTGAATTTCTTTTTTTTCATGTGTTTCACTCTGGTTATTGGGGGTTTCATGTTAGGAAAGGTGGTTCCTTGGTTCATTTGGTTCTTTGGTTCATTTAAATACTGACTGTCAAGATTTTGATGATGCCACAAGCATGTAAATATTGCCAAAATTGGGAGAAGTCTAATACATGAAGTGCATGCGTCCACGTCCTACGTGAATGTTGGATTGATTGAACTGTATAACAACACTGTAAGGTGACACTGCTACCAAAAGTAGCTATCCAGATTTCTTCTTTTATTACCTTGTCTCTCATTTTTCCTTATGCTAACCTAATGTTTTTTTGGTTGCTGGGTGGCAAGCCAGATCAGAAAGTGACTAATGCAGTTTAAAACTAGTAGTCTGTGTGTGTGTGTCTGGGTCAGATTTAATACAGATCAGTTCCTTGATCTGGTTCAGCCTTTGTTAGCCCATAGGAGCTGGGGAATGAGAGGCTGGACTGTTCCCTTTGTTGGCAATGCCAGTTCAGTGTCTAACCAGAGGATGTGGTCTTACGATAAAGCTAAGTTGATCTAAACTTGCTCTTGCCAAGGGAGAGGGTTTGGATGCCTTTGTGCTTCCTTGTGCCAGTGTTGGTGCTTGTCTGGCCTTATGATGGAATGATTAATGAAGGTGAAATGGCAGGAAACTAATCCTAATCCCTTCTCTCCCTCCCAGGTTTCTTTTTACTTTCTTTTCATTTTCTTTTTACTTCTTTTACTGAACTAGTTTACTGTGGGTCAGACAGGTTTCAGCACTGCTGTGTCTATCTATTTTGTTTCCCTTTCACCTCTCAGGCTTTGAGCTATCCTTCAGTGATTCTGGATGAGCAGCTTTATGAGAAGCTTCTATAAGTAATTTTGTCATATAGTAAATGCAAACTAGAATGCTTTTTTCAGCAAGGTGTAAGGTAATCAAGTTTATTGTGGTATGATGTTGATATGGCAAGAGGATAAATCTAAAAAGCTATCATGTAGAAGCTGCAGAGCAATTTAACCTTTGTAGCTTGCAGGTTTGTCTTCTTGTGGCAGTGTTTTAGTGCTTTATAGCAACGTAATTTGGACACTCCTAGCTCCTGAGAGCTCATTGTTGCCCCTGCATTATGGTGACACAGCTGTGTGTGTAGTTAGCAGTGGCCTAGGCCTGGGGAACTGATTTTGCTGAATACCCAGGAAAGATGTCTGTCTTTAGCTAAATTGATTCCCCAGTTAAAGATGGGGCAGTGTAGGGATAGAACTGAGCGGCTGAACAGTGAAGGATTTGAGGGTTGCTTAAGCTGGTGTTGCTGCTGTAGAACATCTGTGGGATCACAGACACTCTTGTCCTGGAAGCAGCTGGGCCAAAAGTAGATAAATGCCGTGACAGAAAGCTGCTGTCTGGTTAGGCAACAAACAAATTTTATTACAAATCCTGAGGGCACTCACCCTGAAGCCCTTATTGAGGTTAAGGAGTACTTGTTCTTAGTACTGTACATTAGCTTCTGGATGAGTCACTTGAAGATTGTGTGGCACGTTTCTTTATGGGAAAGTTTCTAGTCTGTTCAGAAATGGCATGAAAACAAACATTAAAATTTTAATTGGGTTCTAAATATTAATGCCTGTAGCTAACTGATTGATCATTCTACAGTGACATTTTACAATGACAGTTATAGAGTGGTCTAACTGTCTGGGAAGTCTAAAAACAGCCTCACTGTTGGTTACGGGAAAGGATTCCATGCCTTTCACAGGACTTCCACATAATGTAGCATGGATGGTTATAAATCCTCAAAGCATCTTATAAATCCCTCTATGTCCTCATTGGACTTTTAATTGAAAACATAAAAATCAAACTCACCCAATCATAGCTTTTACTGTAGTCTTGTGGACCAGATGCCTTTTTTTTAAAGTGGGGGTATGTTGCATGCTGAGATTTGGCATTGCTCTGAAAAAAGTTCTCTTTCCCTTAGGCAGAGGCTAGATGTTTGAATGTGCTGATGGTGTGAGTCAGTTCTCTCCTTTGTGCTGTGCTGGCACAAGCCCTGTTAGTGTGTAGCTGCATGGCAAACTGCACCAGGGTCCTGGTTTATCCGGAGTGTGAACCAGAAAACTAGCTTTTACAATTGGATCATTTTTATCCTATGTCACTGTAGATTCTTTGCTGGCCTGAAATGGGAGGGGATGTGGAGGAAGGAGAAGTCAAACTGGTGTGCAAGCACTGATTTCTTGCTGTGTTTTGTGCTGTAGCTTGCCACTGTGCTTTTACAGAAAGAATGTAGTTTCATTGGCCTTGCTAATGTGAATATAGCTAGATTAGGGAAATAGATTCTGTTTTACAGCATGGGTGTTAAAATGGTGCTTGAAATGTGTTTTTCCTAGTTTATGCTGATTACAAATCACTGTTTAAAAGACTATCCAATATGTTAGAAGTTCCTAAGTACACCTGCTGTTTACCTTGTTGAAGCAGATCTTACATATTTGAGTCATGTCAAGCTTTTCCCTCCCCCTCTTGGAAGAGGAAGGAACTCTCTTTTTTTTTTGGTAGGTTGAGAAAAGTAGGTTGAGTCCCCCTGCCATACCAAATCCTGGCAGGGTCTATCACTTCTGGATTTGCGCCTGGCTGCACTTGTCCTCCTGCATGAGCTAACCTAGCCATCATGTGGTACTAGGCAAAGTGTAATACCTGCAGTATATATCTTCTGATAAAGTAGATAGAAGCTTTGGCTTCTCTAAGATGGTGACAGGCAGTCTCCTAACTGAGCAGTTACTCTTCCTCTCAGCCCTTTCCACAGGTCTCTCTTCCTACAGGGACAGGGCCTGAGGCAAATTATACTGGTCATCATTTAACTCCTTGCAGCCTTTGCAAGGATTATTATAGTTTACCACACTCTGTTATTCTAAGTCTGTAATTTAAGGGTGTGTATTTCCAGGCATTCTGTATCCATTATATGGAGAAAAAGTGCAGAATCCCAATTTTTTCTCTTTGCGGATTACTGTTAAAATTTGCTCTCAAATGGATATGAATGATGTTTGCTTTTGACAGGGACTATACCAAGGAAGGAGTAGGCACTTTCTAGCCAAATTGTAGCAAATACTTCATATGGCAGTAAGGTTTGGCTTGATCTCATTTGTTTTGTTGTAACAAGCACCAGCTTTGCTGGTTGTTTTTTGTTGGCTTTTTCCATCCACTGTTCTTTCCCTTGCTTCTCTTCAGATCATGACATAAGGTCCTGGGAATGAATGTATGACAACATGGATGAAATAGTGCATATTCATTACCAGTAAATACTTACTGTTGCTTGAATATACACTAAACAAATTTTTGAACAAATGTACTACCACTTAAAACTTTGTTCTGGGTATTACAGGGCAAACATAAGTAATCAGCCGAAGTATGGAACTGAAATGAAGTGGGGAAGCTGACTTGTGGAGCTACTTTATCAGCTGTTAATGTGTTGATATTGTCACACTCAAGTTAATTATGAGTGTTAAGTGATGAATACTTAATAAACAGCTATTTTCAAAACTTATTCTGAGTTTATGCCTTCTAATTGATTTCTCAAGGATTATCCTGATGGTTTTTACTTTGCTTCTTTGCAGTTTGCTTTACTTTTATCTTTTTGAAGCTGAAAGCTAGCCTCTGGAAACACATTCTGCTTGATAAATTACTACAGTGCAGCAGTTATGTAGTGTTAGTCTTCTGAGTTTAGAATGGTTGAAACAGCAGCATATTAGGAAGCAGGAGACTTCCATCTTCGTTAATCAAACCTAAGTATGATTTGTCCTTGTATAAGGTCTGTTACTGTTTAAATGTTGACAATAATAACCATTTCACCAGACTTCCAGCTGTTTTGTTTCTGCTTAAATTTCTGAATGGAAAACATTTTCAATTTTAACATAGTTGTGGCTTTTAAATACTTATTTTAAGAATTATGGAAATATCATAGAACAGTTAAAAATTGTGTATTTCAGTAAGGCCTTTTGTATAGTGCACATTTTGGTTATTGCAGCTGAGGTTTTAGACAGAAAAGCTTTTTTGTTTATGTAGAAAATTTTTCTTGCATTTGTTTTCGCTAATAATGAACTGGGAAGAGGGAACAGACCAAGAGATTTATTTATTTATTTATTTATTCATTAAATGCAATTGATTTTACTTGGAAATCCTTATTTGTTGTACTCAGCTGTCCTTCCAGGTTTATTATGAAGGATTACTTTGTCTGACTGGTTTTCATATTGACAGTTGTCCTGTTAAAACACTACTGTTGGTATAAAAAGACAGTAATCAAGAGTTCAGCAAGGTTCTACATAGGCTGACTTCACTGGACCAAGTTGATCTCTGTGTTCTCATGACTGGGCTCCTCAAGTACAAAAAGTTGAGAATGTTCTCCTACTCACGATAATCTGTAGTTTCATCAGCAGTTTCTGTCGTGATGTTGTTGGAGGTTTATGCACGTTTATGAACGGCTGACTTTAGCAAGTTTCAGTCAGTGGTTGGCTTTGAATTAATAACACAAATGCTCTATTCTGTCTCTTCAGTATATGGAGGTGCTGTTGTGAACTGAACTGATGAGTTAAGACTCATATGAGATTTATTGTTTGGATTTTATCTGGTTTGTCTTGCAGGTTGCCATCACGAAAGCCAAAGTGGATTTCTCCGGTGTGGTGTGCCTGCCCCCTTCCGTCATTGCTGGAAATGGGCTGGACGGAGGAGGGGCTGGCGAAAATGATGATGAGCCGGTGCTGGTGTCGCTTTCGGCGGCCCCCAGCCCTCAGAGTGAAGCTGTTGCCAATGAGCTGCAGGAGCTCTCCTTGCAGCCCGAGCTGACCCTCAGTCTCCATCATGGCCGAAACCCCAACCTCCCTCCACTCAGTGAAAGGAAGAATGGTAAGTGGTACAGTGCACTCATGTCTCATGGAGCATGTCCTCACCCAGAAAGTAGTGTTGTTGTCATCATATGTGGTCTCATGACAGGCCTGTTTCTTATTGCTTATTGCAAAGTTCTGTTTGCATGAAGAACTGCATAATAATCTAGAGATGACAAAAACGATTTCCATTGTTCAATGGGAAAGATGGATGTTATAGGTTGTGAAAGTTCCAGAGAGCTCCAGTGATAAATGCTTTAGATTATTGTTTTAGGTAAATACCAGCCACAAATTCCGTGTGCTTTGTGGTGACTAGAAGTTGTATAAAGCTGAGACAGAAAGTCAAAGAAAGTTTTAGCTCATCTTCAGACTATTACCATCTGTAGATTTTAATTTGCCCCTTTGGTCTGAACTTACCAAGGGTGAGTAACTTCCTCACTGCAAATGTCCGAAAGATTCCATCAGATTTGTTAGAAGCAAGACCTAGTGTTAAAAATGAAATATCCCAGTAGGCTTTCTAATCCTAGACTGAGAATGACCTGCCTATGTTTCTGAAGCTATAGACAACTATGGTATGAATCCCTCTAACCATTTGGTGGATAACAGAGGGGTGCTGAAGTATAGGGTAGTTGGTGACCAGAATTCCTGGTTTTGGAAAGCTGTGAACTGGCTGAAGCTCATGGTTGCCAGGCTGCCATGAAAGCCTTTGCATTTTCAGCCCCATCCTGTGACAAACTGATGAAACCGGTGGATAAGTGGTGGCTTCTGTTCATGACTTCCTCATAGTGATCTCTCTTCACCCATTAGGGTATATGTTGTAGGCTCTTCACGATATGAAGGTCTTGCTACAGTCTGAATTCTTGCTACCAACTTTACCTGCAAGATACTATAGATTAAATCATGGTTGAGTCCTGGGTGCCTTATAATGTTGGGCATTATATGTTACATTTAATGCATTACATAGAGTTGCATGCCGCAGCAAGTTGGAAATCCTGAGGAGGTTTGTAGTGGCTTTATAGTCAGAACATAATGCTTATGGTAAAGTCATTTAGAATACTTGAACTGTAGGACAGTGATTTGGACTGGAGGGATACCTCACTTGACATGCCATTCTTTACCTCCAGAAATTGAGCGTGCCTTTCTCTGAACAGTGTATCAGTATTTTCCTGGTTGGAAGACTTGATTAACTTCAACCACAAATATGTTTTTTTAAGAGATTAAAAAGTTTCTCTCTTCATATACATTATGCCATCTTTAGGTGATTACAGTCATGTTTACAAGCCCTAAAAGTGGCGAAGCTATAAACTGCGAAAAACAGAACAAAAAGTTTCTGATCCTTAATGATTGTAGACCTCTAAGATAAGAGAGAACAGATAGAGCTAAAAGTGGTGTTGATAAATAAAAGAGAACAAATTGGAATATTAGCATGGTAGACTGTGATCTGAACACACCTTAGCTAGTGGCAGACTTGGACATTTTATAATTATAAAGGCAAGGAGAGATTTCAAATTAAATTTAACCATGGTGATTTCGAAACTCTTAGAGGGCTTGAAGGCAGCATGAGAAAAGCATAGGAGCCTTTGTTTCCAAAACCTGACAGCTGGCCCCCTGAAGGTGGCATAGGGATTTTACTGGAGGCAAGGTTCTTCTCTTTTAGTGAGTAAGATGTGATTAAGGGTCCTGAATTGAGAAGCAGCGGTTTATCCTTGATGCCACAGGGAAGAGGGTAGTAGGGCTAGGAATGGGTAAGAGCACCTTCTTGGGAAAATGAAACTTGTAGCCTCACTTTGAAGTCGTTACTTTGAAGAAAGGCAAAGCAGTGTTGTTATGGGCAGAGGAAAGGATACTCGGGATTAAAGTCTTTATATGATTCAGTTGTTTGGATAGGTTGAAAAGTTGGTATCTTAGGGATATTTTACAGAAATCGATAGTGTTTCTTTGTCAGAATAGTGTTATTCTTACGAACTCAACCTTGAAGCTGTATCACTGTGGGCTGCAAATCTTGACTGGAACAGGTAAAATAGAGTTGGGCTTAAAAAATATTTGGAAAGGAATACCTCTGCCCATGCCTTTTGCCAAAGAAAATTTGGATATTCCCGGAAATGACTCATTAGGTGGGTCTCTTCAGAGCTGATTCTTTATCAGGGCTTGGCACAATAGTGGGGAATTTTACTGCTGGAGGTGTAGCTTTTCAGATGAGGCATTAATTCCAAAGTCCATGATCTAGGCTACTGAACAGTCCTTACCTTCAAAGGCATACAATGGTCTTTTCTCCTAGGCTGCAATATGTTGTGTGTTGTTTGTGTGTATATTCATTAAAGCATAGTGAGACTGAAAAGTACTGTTGAAATACGGTTATCTGCAAGCTGTTACAGCACAAAAGGAGACTTGGTTCATTGAGCTGATGAGAAACAAAGCTGGTGCATTTAGAATGTATGGGAACTTTCCAGTTATCTTGGGATAGAGGTTGTATGGCTGTTGAAAGCTGCTGAGCTTGTTAAAGCTTCTTTTAAAAATGTGATATATCTTTGTTGTTGTGCCTTTGGTGTATGTTAAAAAACCTTTAGAGATGATTTGCCAGTTGGGATGGCAATCTGCTTAAACATTTGATCAATTCGAAGTGGTTGTAGAAGCGATCTTGGGTATTGAAGCTGCTTCTGTGACAACTTGCCAAATTCAAGGTACGAGGAAGATTGAAGCCAACTGGCAGTGGGAGGGAAGGAGATGGTAAATGAGAGACTTGCTGGAAGTTGCCTATCTGTGTCAAAGGGTCTCCCGTTTGCAGTTCTAGACAGGCATTGCTGACTCACAGCTCCAATAACTACTTAGTCTGAGCGCTTCTAACAGCTTAACCCTTTGTGTAATGTTTGCTTGCAGAAGACTTCATCTGTAGATGTCTGTAGAAAAACATTACATGGATTTGTACTGAGTTTGTACTTCATACCATGGTTCTGGAGCATAAACTGCTAGCAGAGTTAAAATAGAAAGCTCTTTGGCATGTGAAGCATCATGGAATTCTATATCCCACGGGAGAAGCAGGAATGCAGGCCTGTATGCATATGCTGCCATGTGTCCTAGGACAGCAAATTCCTTTTTCTTCTTTTATTTTCTCCACACCCGCCCCCTCCCCCGAGAACTGAAGGGCAGCAAGAGACAAGGTTTTCTTGCGTTGTTTGTTTTTGGTTTTGTTTTTTTTAAATTTATTTTTAATTTTTATTTTTTCCTCCCCCTGACCCAGATTCGTCTCCATATTCTCTTCATTATAGGTATAACTTGTATGTGTGTGTGCCAACAAAGATAGGTACCCCTAGAGAGATGGGTTTAAAGCCCTTAAGCATCTTGACTGAATAGTTGTTACTAAGTTTCACTAAATTAAAATGCGATAAAAGCTGTTAAAGATATGTGTGAAGTATTGGAGCGTAATAGATAGGAAACAATTCCTTGTCATTTCAGTGGAAGGAGACCTTACGTGGTAAGGTGATAGTAAAATATTTTGACACAATTATTAAGTTCTATTCAGACATCAAGCTTGATGGAACACTTAAGATGCAGTTATTTAATTTGTCTTTGTGCATCCCAGTGAATTTTCTATCCAGAATTCACATCCTTTCTCTTTTATTTTAATCCATGTTCATCAATACCTCAACTTTCTTTAACTGTGAGAGATTACCCGTGACTGACTCATTCATTGCCACACAAGGCAAAAAAAGAAGTCATTGCGAAGTCATCTGGAGCTCTTCAGTGTATCTTGGTTTTTCTGTCAGTTGTATAAAGATGCCAAGATAACTTTTCCTAACCCGTAAGGCAGGGTTAGAGCAAGTCCCTGATAAATGTAATTACAAAAAAAGAGAAAAAACAAGTAAAAAACCAATATGCATCTTATGCGGATTGATAATTTCTGTTCAAAACTGACCTTCTGTTTAACCTTCATTTGAAGTTATGATAATTGATCCTTTAGCTTATTGACCTCCTCTCTTGACCCATTTTCCCCAGGTGAGTTCATAGTTACGTCTGTTCAGAGGTCATGAAAAACACTGTGTTAGAAGCCTGCAGCAGTCCTGGTTTCTTCTTACTTTAGGCTCATTTAAGATCGGGTAACATTCTTTCAAATGAATTGTTGCATTTTATGATTATAGGTTTGGGCGAAACTTGTACCAGCTTGTCAGTTGGGGTTTACTTGATCTGAAGTGTCTTCTACAAAGTACTATACGTGCTGGAGGGAAAGAGTCTAATTGGAATGTGTGGAATTTCAGTATGACTTGAAGTCATGTTAGAGGCATGTGCTTTACGTATCAAAAGGTACTCCTGTTACTGTAAAGACTGAGTACTGTATGAAGCATGATATTCATTGTTGCCACATAAGCTGTTGGTGATTATACTGACCTACAAATTGCAGAGCTGATCTTTTGAAATGTTTCTAAGGAGCTAATGTAGTGCCAATGTTCCTATGCCCATTTACAATTAAAAGGCAGGAATGATATTTTAAATATTTAGTAGGGCATATAATTTTATTTTAAAGAACTGTGTTGATTATTGCTTCTATAGTTCTTTTATTGGATTATACATTACTATCCCCCTCCCTTTCTTTCCCTTTTCCATCCCGTATTGTCATTACATTGAATGCAGTCAGATTCAGGAGTTATTTGAAGTATAGCTTATTAGAGAAGCTTTGCAGATTCTACAGCTGCCAACTTGCTACTGTGATTTTTAAAAGCATTGGTAATGTTTTCTTAAAATCATGTCATAAACTGTCCTTTGAAAAGTGACTTGTGAACTCATTTAAGAAATTAGGCATGTTTATGTATCAACAAGGGTGGTATTTTGTTCCCAATAAAGGG